>BOPM01000624.1:28024-41181 GCA_022179025.1 Porites australiensis
ATTGCTTGCAAAGAGCTGAAAATTGCACAAATTGCTCAATTTAATCAGATCTTTCAACTTTTGCATTTAGTTCATATATACGGCCACGGATTCTATGTGTTAAGTCGTTTGCTAATGAGGAAAGATGAAGATGACTAATTATATCAATAGCCCTTGAAAAGTGTAAATAAAGGCGCAATATGGCCTAAACTACTCAATTTCTTGGTGGATTCCGCCTTAAAACTTTTACCGGGACAAGATTAGGAGTGAATTCTCTCTAAGACGGTCCGATACGAGCAGTGTAGGTCTTAGCGATGTTGCCGTCTTTTAAAGGGACAAACAGATGATAGACCTATTCTAGGTGTTAATTTTAGGGAGGTTTCTGTGACGGCTGCATTATTCAATAGAGTGTTTTCACATGACGTCACGGCGGCCATGTTGGTGTCCCAAAACAATCCTCTGGGAGTTGAACTCTTTTCTTATGCAAACGCTTCCTTTCGTTCCAATAAATTTGCACAGATGCTGGCCACATGAGTGAAAATACTCTATAGAGCCTTTTCACACACGTGCCCAGCAACTGTGCAAATTTTCTAGGAACAAAAGAAAGGACAGGATTTGCAACACCAATATCCCACCCACCGTTTCATTGTCATGTGACACCACAGAGTATGGCGGACATGACGTCCTGTGAAAACACTCTTTTGGGCGTTTTCACGTGACGTCACGGTGGCCATATTGGTATCCCAAAACAGTCCTGTAGGAGTTGAACTCTTTTCTTACGTAAATGCTTTCTTTTATTCCATAAATTTGCATAGATGCTGGCCACGTGAGTGAAAACGCTCTATAGTTGCCGCGTTCTACCTTTGAACTACAGGCTCCCGAGGAAGCGTAGTAAGGATAACATGAAGAAAGACTCTTCTCTACCCCTCCTCCTTCTCCCGTCGGTTTTTACGTCATTGTTCTTAGTCTAATTGAATAACAAGTTGCACAAACCTTACAGAAAATTAATTAACCATTAAAGCGAATTGAAATCTAGGGAATTTCTTGCTTATAGCGGAAGCTAAAATTGAGATAGATTGTTTTCAGAGACTAGTGTAGTGTACTGAAAACAAATGATTACTTTCCTTGATTCTTATCAAGCAAGCTCAAGCACATGAAGAGGGAATTTCAAACGGGGCACATCCTTTAACTCCGTAGATAAAATCGGACCATTTGTAGACGTCTCCTCTGATTCCAAGGTTACTGGGGCAAGATTCAGAAAAAGCAATGATAGCGTCTTTTGGCAGGACATAGGACCAAACATTAACCCTAGCCAGGTTTCCTACAAAGCTCTGGTCTTCGTCGAAATCGTAGCCGACTTTATCCTGTTGCTGCCCCAGAACCAAAGATCCCCCGGCCTCGATGGTGTAGCCCTTCTTGAAATCTGTCTCGTGTTTTTCCATTACTCCATCTTTGAAGAACTGATAGGTGCCATCGTCGTTGTTCCATGTCAGGCAGATAGCGTGCCATTTGCCATCATTTGCCGATATCCCTGTCTTCCTGTCAGTGAAAACGAAAGTCGTGACTGTGCCATACCGAATAATCCGCATATTATCAAAACAGCTGAGCTTAAACAACCTCGTGCCTGCACTATTGGTGTCATCAGTACGCGATATCGCAAACGTCTTCCAAATTTTGTAAACGCTAGCTGATTATGAAAAATTATTCATTGTATTTGTGCCATTCAGCGACGAGGAAATATTTTGAACGAATATAGTTTTTTGGCTATCTGAGTGATTTCGGGATTTCTCGCGTTGGTCTTGATATAATAGATCCTTTATCGAAAAGGATTGTTCGGTCGATATGGCTGGATATTGGCCTTGATTTCGTCTTGTAACATACCATCGCTCCAAAAAAGCTTGGGCAACATTCAGCCATCTTGACTTCACGCTCGGTCATGATCATTCAGGTTTCTATGTAGGATTTATCGTTTGGGGAAGTTTGAGCTACCTAGGGGGGTCCGGGGGCATGCTCCCCCGGATACTTTTTTGAATTGATATGCGCTGAGATGCAATCTGGTGCATTTTGAGACACAATTTTTAGAAATGTTACAATATGCGCACTGACCTCGTCGCCTCAGCATGATTTTTCCGATATAGTTACTTATATACTGTAATGATAACAATATTTTGGGGGGGAGGCGTCTACCCCTCAAATATCCTACGGATAGAACCCTATTCAATTAGGTACGGCGCTTATTCGAGAGCAAACCTCTTTTGATCTAAAACGGTATGACCTTCAAAAATCCAGACTACTCTGGCTGGATTCACTGGATAAAATCGAAAATCTGAAACTTAAGAGTAAGTCCAGGCAGGCAACCCTCCTGTTAATACGCGGGAAATTCAAGGAGTTTTATGGTTCCCACCATATTGTTATCACGCTGAAGAATCCAGATTTTTCGGTTTTTCTATATTTTTTCCTCTTGTTTTCGAGTTTTTCCAAAGAAACACACCATTAATTGAATATAACTTACTTCTCTTCACCACCAATGAGCAGCTTAAAGTTATCGTAGTTAATCAAAAGCAGTTCTTTATCCTCTCCTTGGACGGCATAACTAAATGGCGTTCCTGCATTAGTGCCGCTTGATTTCATCCAGAAACAGACGGTAAATGCGCTCCAGCTGGGCATGTTCCACACCTGGGTATAATTGGTCACTTCTTGTTTTGGAAAACGAAGGGCAAAATCTTTAAATGATAGAAAAACGACTGAATGTGCACGTCAATGTATTTGTTTCATATGACTGCATGGCACTGAGTTCTTCCCTGTGGTGTTACGTCAAAGGGGAAGTGAAATACAAAGATTTGGTTTTATCAACTAGTGTCTTGGCCAGAAAGAAAGAGAAGCTGATCTTTTTAGACCTTTGTCAGAGAGCAAATCCGGGGATTGTTGGTTGTGGGTGTGGTTTACATACGGGGGGGTTGAAACTATGTTTAGTGGTAGGAGCATGGTAAAATGGAAAAGGGTGACAGGGTGGCGCATCACGTTGCCTTTTTTTGGGCCATCACGCATCACAGGGAAAACTGAATTAGCCATCACGCATCATTTAAATGAGATGTAAATGCAGTAAGTTAACATGGCAATATATCAAGTCTTGAATGAATAAACTCCAAATTGCTTTCAGGGTCCTTTTTGGGTAGAAAAGAAAATGATTTCATGAATATAAGTTTTGAATGTCTGTGCTTCTAGTTTCAAATGATATTCACCAATCACTGAAATCTATAAAGAAATAAACGCGTCACGCGTTGTAAATATAGAAGATCACGCACCATACAGCAGAAAGGGCAGCTATGCCCAATCACGCCTCACGCGGCTAATTTGTGCCCGATCACGCATCTCGCTGATAGTTTGTGACCCATCGCGTAACGGAATACCCCTTTGCCATCCTGATGAAAAAACGTTACACTCTCACTTGGGAAGAGCATCCATTCTTGTCCTCAATTCCCTCACCTTTATTCCTTTTCCCTTTCCTATTCGACGCTCGCAAAGGAGGCTATAAAGTTCTAGGCAATAATTTTCATTCCAACAGTTATTTTACAGAAAGGTTTCGTTGGTTACCCCTAAGCTTTCCGTAATTTCTTTTGACAAAAAGAACACGGAAATTGTTCCAGTTCTAATATACATGTCCAGGAGCCCATCAGGGATTGAAGGGCTCCTAGCGCGTCTCACTGTCTCTTTGAACATGACAACGGTAAAGGTATGACTTACTCTCCATGGGGTAACTGCTGACGAGTCCAGCAAAACAAGACCAACAACGAGCGAAGCAAGTAACGAGAATATGGTGCAGTCGTAGCTGAAAGTTAAAAAATAGAAACCTTCTTAGATGGCTTTTAAAACTAAATTTACTAAACCTTTATCAAGGGCTGAAAGATGTTTTAACACTAAAAAAATGTATTGATCAGTGGGTTTTCAAGAAGGAAAAGGAATAACACATCGACCTGTGGGCGGTGGCGGTTTTATATACATGCATCATCATTTTAAATCGCATGATCTTGTAACAAGTTATACGTTTTCTTTTCTTTTTTGCCTGACCCACTTGCTTTTCCAATAGAGCGGGCGATGGGAAATAAAACACACACTACAGGGATACGGCGTTTAAAGCTTAGATTGCGGATTAGCCAAAAAACGGTTTTTTTACGCTTAGTTTAAACATAGTAATGCTTCAGGTTTCTACTATCTCTGAGCAAATGTCATACATCAAAAGATGCTGATAAACAGTGTTTGGTTTCTACAGGCTCAAATGAATAAAAATCGTAGGAGAATTTGCAAAATGATCAGTTAAGATGGGGTTTATAACTGCATAAAATAAAAGGTGAATAATTCAAAATTCCTACATTCACTCTAAAAGCTCTACTCACTTTTCACTCTCAGCAAGCTGTGTTAGCTTATCAAGCAGAAGTCGCCAGTAGACCGCAAGTGGAAATGACTACAAGAGATATGGTTGACGCTTTATCAGTTTTCACTCTCCAGATGGATTATCCATCTCTGAAGGATTTTCAGCATGTCTTAATCTGATTTCAGAGCAGTGTTCATTTTAGACATCAAATAATCCATCTGACTTTGTCTGTCTATTTATCCATTTAATTAGATGGATTTTGAGACAGTTTTTCTATTTCAAGTGTGAAAATGACATCATCGTCATTCAACCTGGAACACTGCTTTTATTATTCTGGTTGTTAGTTTCCTCACAATAATACACTGTAGCTCAACAGAGAAGCGTGACATCAAATTCAAATTTGTGAAATTGTGGTATTGGTTAGCATATTCAGAAAAAACAAGGTGAAAAAAACCCCTAAATGCCAAAAATCAACCTGTCAGTGCTAATTGGTAAAGAGTAAGTGGGTAGATATAAGCACCAGTTTTCTCTGATAACTTCATACAAATTCATCTATACTTGCCTTGCATAATGTTGCTTATATCTGATCTGACCAACTTGCACCAACAAGCTGATTTTTTGTAAGTGAAAATTTTTCATCTTGTCCTTTCTGGATATGCCAACCAATCCCATAATTTCACAAATTTTGTAGTATTTGTGACGTCATCACTTCTATTCTCTATTTGGACATTTAGAAGTTAATTTTTAAATTTGGTTATTCCGAAAAGCATTTGGTGTGAACTGTTTAAGCTGATTCATACTTTGTTTTCACCTTCGAACCTTTTGAAAGAAAAAATAGTGCTTTTAAGGGTCATTCTATTCTTTCGAATATTCGAATGTTGTCCTTGATTTTTTATTTAGGGCTGTGTTGGGAGTAAAAGAGTTAATTGTGACCTCCCACAAAAATTTATCAAGAAAATCCCTAAAATGTTATCAATAGAGCTACGAAATTTCTTGCTAATGTTATGGGGTTTTTTGCCAAGTATTATTTTCAGGATAATTGCAATATTGAATTGATGCTTAGTGTTTATTGTATCGTAGGGAGATTTTATTTAATTAATTTATAAAATCAAATACAATATATGGTATTTTAGTCAAAACAAACAACTTTACAGTGTTTTATGACATAAATACATGTAGGTCATAGCTTTTCCAGTTATGTTTTATCTTAAGTTTGTTGAAGCCATTGTTAAAGAATCACTGTGATTTTATATTGATCTTGTCTTAATTTAACAGCTGCAGAAATAGACGAAACTTTCTTCTCGCTATTAATTTTAAAACGAAATTGTTCAATGTAACGCATCCAAGTTCATGTAAAGAGGCTCCAATAGTGTGTTGTCAAATCTTTGTTTACAATCTATTTTATCGCCATTACAGTGTATAGCATCTAGCAACAAAATTGTGATTATTGGAAGGTGTAGTATGATAGCCTTTTTATGGATTTTTGTCTATTGTTAAACAGATATTCCTTTTGCTCTGTGATGTGAAGCCTAAGAAAACAGCCGACATTTTTCCAACGCCACCAATGGTTTCCCCGCGACATGACGCCTGAGAAACGAGCGCAGAAATTTCGTAGTGCGTTCGCTCCTCAGACCTCATGTCGCGGGGAAAACAGTAATTGCGTCGCGAAATGTTGGCCATTTCCCCAGGCTATGTGATGTAAAGCACTGGGAATTTTAAAAGGAATGTGGGACTTGTTAACACTTTTTACCCAGAAACTAACTGAACGTTTACAAGTTTCATTTTTAAGCATGATGCCCTCTTTACATCAACTTGTATGACTGTCTATAAATCAAATCAGGCAGTCAGCAATGATTTGGGTAACTTCTTGGAAATGTGAAAAAAAAGCGTTTCCACAAAAGGTTTAACTAATGCATGTTTTTCGGAATCATGTTTCTATATAACCATAATGTTTTATCATTTTATCATTTTATCTTCGTAAATTACTTTAAATGTTAATACATTACTTCGGAAGGATTGTAGATATCCAGTGAAAATTGTGATGAGTTTATAAGATGAAATAAAAATTAATATATATTATACTAGAGCAGAATATTGAAAACCAATTTGTTCGCCGGGATTATTGGTCGGTCATTAGTCCAGAAGATTCATAAGAACATCAACAATTTAATGTACGGTGGCCCAGAAGGGTCACACATGCAAATTAAAAATGTTGCTGCAAACTAACAATTTTACCTGCAAATTAAAAATGTTGCTCAATATTGAATTGATGCTCATTGTTTATTGTATCTTTAGGCAGATTTTATTTAATATTAATTTATAAAATCAAAGATAATATATGGTATTTTAGTCAAAACAAACATTTTTAGAGTGTTTTATGACATAAATAAGTCATAGCTTTTCCAGTTATGGTTTATCTTAAATTTGTTGAAGCATTGTTAAAGAATCACTGTGATTTTATATTGATCTTGTTTTAATTTAACGACTGCAGAAATAGACGAAGTTTTCTTCTCGCTATTAATTTTAAAGCGAAAATTGTTCAATGTAAGGCGTTATGTTAGTCATCCGAGTTCATGTAAAGAGGCTCCAATAGTGTGTTGGCAAATCTCTGTTTACAATTTATTTTATCACCATTACAGTGTATAGCATCTAGCAACAAAAAAGTGACTATTGGAAGGTGTAGTATGACAGCATTTTTATGGATTTTTTGTCTATGGTTAAACAGATATTCCTTTTGCACTGTGATGTAAAGCCTAAGAAAACAGCCGACATTTTTGCAATGCCACCAATGGTTTCCCCGCGACATGACGTCTGAGAAACGAGCGCAGAAATTTCCATGTCGCGGGGAAAACAGTGGTTGCGTCGCGAAATGTCGGCCATTTTGCCACGCTATGTGATGTAAAGCACTGGGAATTTTAAATGGAATGTGTGACTTGTTAACACGTTTTACCCAGAAACTAACTGAACGTTTACAAGTTTCATTTCTAAGCATGCAGATACCCTCTTTACATGAACTTATATGACTGGCTATAAATCAAATCAGGCAGTCAGCAATGATTTACTTATGGACAGAGCATGGAACAACTGGGTGCAGATGTTTTTATTTGAGAAATGACTGTGTAACTTCTTGGAAATGTCAAAAAAAATGCGTTTCCACAAAAGTTTTAACTACTGCATGTTTTTCGGAGTAATGTCTCTATGAACCATAATGTTTTATCATTTTATCTTCGTAACTTATTTTAAATATTAATATGTTACTTCGCAAGGATTGTAGATATCCAATGAAAATTGTGATGAGTTTATAAGATGAAATAAAAATTAATATATATTATACTAGAGCAGAATATTGAAAACCAATTTTTTTTGAAATTTTATGACCTGTGATCCATAGACAAGTGTTGGTTACGGTGAAAGGAATATGAGGCGTCACACACTTTCAAGAGGAAAACAGTGGATTTGTCCCGGTCTTACTCAGTTTGCTCCTGAACTGGAATCGAGCCCCCCCATCTTCATTCACACTCCCTAAGAGGCGAGACACAGGCAAATGATTGGCAAAGCATGACCTGCAAATTTATTCAAGCTACGATGAAACTGGCAACAAAAACGTGCAACTTGTTTTGCGCGTCTTACCATTCACGAATCAAATCTATCTTGCCATGCAACAAGTCAAGTTTTTGCAGGTTGCATAAAGCTGTAGAACTACTCACTAATTTCTGCAACAACTTTTCGCAACCTGCAACAATCTGATTTGTTGCAAGACAGGTTTGACCCATGGGTGGTATAAATCGTTGTTGTTGGCGCTCTCGCACCCAGCAATCTGGGGATCGAACATTTGCAAGGCACTTGAATAATGGTACCCGGTATCCCAAATTTGGCCCAGTTTCGGCACTAGTTTCGAACTAGTCTCTACTTACATGTTGTTCAAAAACTAAAAAGAAAAAAGTGTGAACGGAAGAAAAAAAACAATTCACCACTTCAGAAACGAGGAAACTGGGCCGAGTTTACTTTCGCAAGAACTTCTGGGACTGTTACTAGGGACAGGGGAATAAATTGGAAATAAATTGGTTAGGCCAATAGCTGACCAGCGCATGCCCAGTAATTCTCTCAAAAAGACTCCCATTCGGCTCCAGTTCGATCCCTTCTCGTTTGTAAAATGGCGAATGGCGGGAAAGAGGAAAACTAAAGCCAGTGGTCTCTTTAAGGGCCTGTCTACATGAAGGTGGGGGACCCCAGTTAGGTGAGGTAACATTTGGCGGGTCACTCCACCTATCACGTAAACATGATCAAATTAAAATGAGAGATTATATGGACACGCGGGTTACCTCACCTACCTGGGGTCCCCCACCTTCGTGTAAATAGGCCCCAAGTCGTTATCTCGATTAAAGTCGGTAGATCTTTTCTTTGACTTAAAATTAGCGAGAAGCCGCCTTTAAACTTTGTGCAATGAAATACAGCAAATGTATATACTTTTCACATTCATTCATTCATTCATTCATTCATTCATTCATATTTATTCGCCATATCACACATCATTACAATAAAGGTGAATTACAAAGAAAGTTAAAAGAAGCAGATGGCGAGGAAACCTGCCGGAAAGAAACCACGGGGCTTATAAAGAATCGGGTTTCCTCAGACTGAAAAAAAGCGAGTCTTATATGACAATATGAGCCAGCAAAAAGTTGCATAGGGGGAAGATTTAGTTATCTTAGCATTCAGAGAGTTGTAAAACTTTGGAAAGAAAATGAAAAACCGCCCGGTATTGGTTCTGCATAGCGGCAGGAGACGAAAAGATTGAGCACATACTGGTATTATAATTTTGTTCATTAGAAAATGTTATTGAGTATTGAAGGGAGTGTAGTATTCTTAACTGATAACATAATTAGGCCTAATTGAAACAAGTGGATATCTCATGGGCACCCAACGACTGTTTTCCGCAAAATATCTGTTCGGAGAAGCTAATATGGCCTAGAATTTTCTATTGCTTGAGAAGGGCTTAAAATTTCTGGATGACCGTTCCGTTCATGCACAATTTTCGAAGCTTATCTAATTAATTCCCTATGATTTTCTGAAGTTTAATTTTCACATTTCAGTCCCCAGGTTAGGCTATTTTTCGTAGAAAAAGGAAATCTAAAATACTTAGATTAAAATATGTGATGCAGAGAGAAATCAGAAAAATTCTCATTTTCGTAAAACGATCATTTTCATGACCTAAAATTTTCGGGGAAATAATACTGAAGCCCATGTAATTTCGAAAAGACCCAAGTTCCCCTAGGATGACCGAACAGATCCAAATTTTACAGCGCCGCTTGGAATGCATTTCTAGATATCTAAAAGTGCTCTGGATAGTCTAAAACGTGTACTCAATGTTTATTGCGGAGACGGTCGCTGGAAGCCCCTGATATCTTGACATTTCTGATAACTTTTGCTCATTGAAGATCGGGTCAGTATGGGCGTCGTACCTTCAATGAAATATAACTGATATATACTTTTCACATTCATTCATTCATTCATATTTATTCGCCATATCACACATCATTACAATAAAGTTGAATTACAAAGAAAGTTAAAAGAAGCAGATGGCGAGGAAACCTGCCGGAAAGAAACTACGGGGCTTACAAAGAATCAGGTTTCCTCAGACTGAAAAAAAGCGAGTCTTATATGACAATATGAACCAGCAAAAAGTTGCATAGGGGGAAGATTTAGTTACCTTAGCATTCAGAGAGTTGTAAAACTTTGGAAAGAAAATGAAAAACCGCCTGTTATTGGTTCTGCATAGCGGTGAACGAAAAGATTGAGTACATACTGGTATTATAATTTTGTTCATCAGAAAATGTTATTGAATTTTGAAGGGAGTGTAGAATTATTAACTGATAACATAATTAGGCCTAATTGAAACAAGTGGCTATCTCAGGGGCACCCAACGACTGTTCTCTGCAAAATATCTGTTCGGAGAAGCAATTATGGCCACCGTTTCATTATTCATGCACAATTTTCGAAGCTTATCTAATTAATTCCCTATATATTTTTCTTAAGTTTAATTTTTCACATTTCAGTCCCCAGGTTAGGCTATTTTTCGTAGAAAAAGGAAACCTAAAATACTTGGATTAAAATATATGATGGAGAGAGAAATCAGAAAAATTCTCTCTTTCGTAAAACGATAATTTTAAACTAAAATTTTAGGGGAAATAATACTGAAGCCCTTGTAATTTCGAAAAGACCCAAGTTCCCCTAAGATGACCCAACAGATCCAAATTTTACAGCGCCGCTTGGAATGCATTTCTAGATATCTAAAAGTACTCTGGATAGTCTAAAAAGTGTAGTCAATGTTTATTGCGGAGACGGTCGCTGGAAGCCCCTGATATCTTGACATTTTAATAACTTTTGCTCATTGAAGATCGGGTCAGTATGGGCGTCGAATCTGGATTTGATTACTGTTCTTGGTAAGCGCCTACGTAAAAATCCCTATCAGCCTTTTAAGAATAGATTTAAAGGTACATCCCAAGCTAGACTGCAATAATATATATATATATATATATATATATATACGGAAGGATTATTGAATTATACAAGGTACGAAGAGAGTGAGCAGAGAGAAGGAAGGAAGAGAAGGATAGGCCGCTCGTTCCTCGCCGCGATAAACGTTTTTACTCCCCGCGACTAAATTAGTCCTGTCAGGCCTCGTAGGGGGAGAGCAACCATGGAAATAATCCGAACGTCATGGGTTCGAATCCCATCGAGGTTTAAAGATTTCTTGCTTTCCATCGTGTGGTCCATCCCTAATTTCCTTTACTAAGGCTAGCTTTTAAGCGCTAGGTGGGTTATCGTCTGTAACACTCGAATTTTCACCAGAGTTAATTATCTGTTACATCATGATCATCTTGTTCCAACTCAGCTGTTCTCTTAGTTAAGAATACATCCGATTATAAGTCCCCCTCCCCCAGATATAAACCCCCTCTGGCTTTCAATTTTATGTATTGAAATGAATTCGCTTAATAATGACGTTTTGAAGCTTAATAAAAACCAGTCAAAGTAGCTTGTTTCGAAGCGCTGTTACTATTCCGGTCATAAGCCCCCTCGGATCAAGCCCCTCCGAAAAAAGCCCTCCAAAACCCCCTTGCGAAAATGTATAAACCTTATAAAAAGCAGTTAACAGTATGGGCACGAGGAAGACACTCGAGAAGAGAGGGAGAACTTGCCTGAGAGGCCATGAAAATCGTTTCCAGCCCTCTATCACAAAGCTTGCGTAGCAGGTAATGTGGAGCAAAAAATATCGGGGCGTGTGTCCCTCGAGCGCCCCGTACAATGTTGAGCCCATATTACTTTCAAATCCCTGCTACGAAGGCTGCGCATGAAGTCTCTTGTAACCATTGCTTCCCACACACTCGTTCTTTGGGCTTCGTCGCGTGGGGACGAAACGCGTGACCAAGAAAAAAACGGCAGTTCGTTCAACACTGGTCACATGTTGTCTAGTTACCGATTTCACCGCATAAAACAAGTAGTGTATACCAGAGGCTTTTTCTCGCCTGCGGCGGGAATCTTCGGTGTCGGCCGAAGGCCGAAGCCACCCAAAAAGATGGTTCGGAGAGCGTTACGGCCTAGCGACTCTGAAAACGATTTCGCCTCGCGGGCAAATGATCGTCCGTTAAAGGGGCAGGTTCACGGTTCAGCGCATGCTCATTTATCAAAATGCTGTTTTTCTGCCGGGACATGCTGTATCGTCTATGCAAGCAATATGATCATGTCATAATGTTGTCGAAGAACCAATCTGCACACTCCCCTGACAGTCACTTGCACTTGATCAACTGAAATATTTGCAAATAGCTGTAAATTAATCAAGCATGGAATAATATATAGATTTAGCCAGGGCTAAAAGCGAAGCTCCCCTTAATAAATTCATAATTTAAAACAAACAATAAACTTGTAATCCACAGATCAGGGTACATTCATTTGACTTTTGAGGCAAAGGCTAAGTGATTTTAGAGAAAAATAATTTGACAGTCCAAGAGTGAAACAACTTTTACATCGAGTTATTAAATAGTCTTATTTGTACACCCAAAAATAGCAATCATGTTCGATCACAGTAGATTGGGCCTGGAAAACAAATAGACCTATTCGTGTATTGTATTTGCATTAGCTGTTGCATCATAATGTGGCATTCACCAGTCTCTCCTACATTGCTCCGTTAGAGAGACTATGGATAATTGGACAAGTTCGACAAGTTTAGTTTACTAGTAAATCTTGGCGACGAATCTGGTGGCGTGTAAACCAGCCCTTTAAACCTACTTTTTCTCATCACATCTCAGGTAAACAGTACTCTGAGGCCCTTTTTTTTATCAGACAGACCTCCGACAGAATTTGTTCTTTTTTTCCCTATTTAAACCTATAACCAGTGGCGCAACTTCGCTTGCCACATCAGCCTCAACGTGTAGTGAGTTTTCTGAATTTTCTCCACTGTCTGAGGAGAGTGTACGGAGAATTGCTGCCTCATGTGCAAAGTCGTGCGCCTTTGATCCCCTACCATCGTCTATTATGTCCTTCTGTTTGGATGAACTGCTCCCTGTTATTAGGAAAATTATCAACTTGTCTCTTGAGTCTGGCGTCTTTGCAGATGACTGGAAGAATGCTTTAGTTCACCCCTTGCTTAAGAAAGCAGGACTCAAACCTATTAACAAAAATTTTCGACCGGTGAGCAACTTGCAGGTTACATCAAAGATTACGGAAAAGTCCGTGGCTATCCAATTACAAGATCATATGACAGCCAACAACTTATTTCCTGTCCTCCAAAGCGCATATCGGCAGAATCACA
>BOPM01000624.1:64055-81814 GCA_022179025.1 Porites australiensis
CGAGAATTCGTTCTCTGATGAAGGTAATATGATCCTCCTCTGACCAGTTAGTCAAACTGGGTAGAGGAATCGTCGTTTTGATGACAAAAATGTCGTCTTCTTTGGCCAGCGTTGCCCACTGACAGTACAGAATCTTTGCGTTGAACATGCACTCAGCCAGGATACGACCATAACCGTGTTTGTGAAGACCAATGACCTACGAAAGGAGGAAAACGATATTGAAGAACACTAAGTAAGCTTTATTCATCCTATAAGCAACTGGCAAGAACAATAGTTGACTAATCCCTCTTTTAAACATAAATTCTGTAGTACAAAAATTACGCTTTAATGGACTTTGATAAATTTTCGAATTGTTTACTGTTTCCGTTTCCAGCGGAACAACCAGACCTGAGGGTTAGAAAAAGGCTTCGCCACACATATTGAGGTTTTCGCATCCATATTGACAAATTTCGAGCTTACTTAGAATACGCATATCTGTGCATTTCTGAAACCGAAAACCTTTGCTTCTTTCACCCTACGCATAGAATAACAACTGTGCTATAAGCATCAAGCTCACTTGTTTCCAGAAGAGATTGATTCAAATTCTATGGTTATTTTTTTTATGATGATATCACACATGAGCCAGAAAAATAACTTGGTGTTTTGTCGAAAAATAGTCGTAATAATTGGGCTGTCTTATATAGACTATTTTTTAATACATTACTAAAAGAAAAAGATTCATAAATGGTTACCCTGTTTGCCATCATGACCCCTACAGCAGCTGCCCCAGGTTTGGATCCTTCGATACCAACATTATTAAGAAGCATGTTCCCATGCAAAAAGAGCGCCTTACTGGTGATTGACAGAAATGAATTCATCTTTCTGTCTCTATAACAGATTGCACCACCAGGATAAGGACAGAAGCCAGATTTGTGGGGATCAACAGTGATTGTATCACAATGGTGGAGAGCTGATAACTGTTCGTGGACGTAGGAACTCAGGTACATTTCTGGAACAAATCCTGTTTGTTTGGCTGTCGGCATAGGACTGCTCTCCGGCTGCGCGCGCAGCATACTACAGAAATATCCTCCCCAGGCTGCATCCGCGTGAATGCTGAAGTTCAGACCCTTCATATAAATAAAGACAAGGGTTTTTAAAATAGACAATTCTTCAAAGTAATACCTAATTTATGGCATAAATATTTTAGGAAAGTGGTGCCAGGTAAAAAGGATCTATATAATTAATACATCGCCGAAAACGATTGATGATCTTAGTGATCACGATGAAGAAAGAAATGATGATTATATGATGATGATGATGATGATGATGATGATGATGATGATGAGTACAATGGTTTTGACAGTGTAAGAAATTTCAGATATGAAGTCAGATATACTTCAAGTTATCCTTACCTTCATTCTAAACTTTTCGCGCGAATAGACAACTGCAGTCACTGGATCAACGGCGCCTTGCTCTGTTGTTCCTGTGACAGCTACTACCGTTATGACTGGAATCTCCTTATCCAATTTTTCTTGTAGAATGCGGTTCAAATCTAAAATTCCATAAAAGTAAATGTTATCTTTCAATGAAAAACAACTGTGATGATCGATTACAAGCAAAGAGTAAGTAAATGTAATTCACTTCCATATATAACTCACAAGTTGGTTCATACGCATTTTGTTAATGTTAACTAAATACACCCTACAGTTATTTGTTCTGTTTCCGTTTTCTGGTTTTTTGTTGTTGATTGTTGAAAAAAAAAAAAGAAAAGAAAAAGAAAATTGGTGTGTGTATGTATGTGAGTGTGTGTGTGTGTGTGTGTGTGTGGGGGGGGGGGGGGGGTATAGACAGAAACTGTTACAACCAAATAGGATCCACCCGCGAGTTTTGGTCAACTGCCACAAAAATGGCTGATTTCTATTTCGATCGAGGATGTTTACTGGAAAATTATCCTTTTCAAGTTCGGTTACCACAGTACCATTCTCGGAATTCTCCTTACCTTTCTCTTCCGGTATCGTTCCCTCAAAGAGAGTTTGCAGATCTCCTTCCTCTGGACCCTCACGTTTGGTCTCTTTTTTTGATAAACTATCATCTGCTCTCAACTGGGTTTCTTCTAATGCTCTCTGCCTTCGAGTCACTACGAAGGCCTCTTGTCCACCAGCATCAGCTGCCGAAACGTTTTCCTCCCATTGCTCCAAAATATTTTGCCTCGAGAGCGTCTTTCCAAAGGAGGACCTGCCAAGTAAACAATCTACAGGTAGCTTGTCCAAAACTCCAATTAATTCTACGTGTTTACCTTCCTTGCTATCAAAGGGGAACTGTAAGAGGTTCTCCCGCAGCTGTTAATATTGTGATCTTGTCACCAGTCAAGGCTGATCTGTTTACATATTTCCTGTGAACTAGAGTCCTAGAACACTCAGAATCAACGACCATTTCTGCAAACTTTCCATTTATTTTACCTCGAACACTGCAGGGAGGAAACTCAGATTGTTCTGTCGTTAGCGGTGTCATGCACAACAGGTGCCCCTGTGAGGGCTTCCCACGACCCTTGCCACAGTTAAACGACATGTGTCGTGGTTTACCAAATTTGTAGCACTTAATTTCAGGCTTTGTAGTCTTTTGTTCGAAGGAAGGTGAGGGCTTTGAACGCTTTTCTTGATTTTGATTTTGTTTCTTCAGGCAAAGAATCGTCTGCCTTACCTGTAAACCTTTCCTTTTTCCCAGATTTCCCCCCACCTCAGTTTGTTACATACTTACCCCCAACAGGTGGTCCTTTTCTGGACTGAACATGCAAACTGGCGAGATTACCAAGTTCCTCAACAGTCTTTGGCTCCTGTTCCTTTAACCAAGCTCTAAGTTCAGGGCTTACTGCATCGAGGAGTCGCTCCATCATTATTTGTTCGATGATCTTTTCTGCATCCCCTGTAGCCTTGGCAACGGCCATCCAACAATTGAGGCACCTACGGGTCCTGTTTCCCCACTGAACAAAATCCTCATCAGGTTTTTTCTCCGAAGTCCGAAACCTATATCTATAATGATCAGCAGCTAACTGGTAAGCTTTAATGATAATAGCCTTACTTTCGAAATAACCTTGGCAGGCAGGCTCAGGAATTTCTAAGTAGATTGACTTAGCCTTTTCAGTTAGCTTGGGTACTAAGTTACCAACCCAGTCCCCCTGAGGTAGGGATTGTGCCCTTGCAGTCATTTCAAAAATTCGGAAATAATCAATCCATATCTTCACTTTCCCTCATTTCTCTGATTTTCATAAATTTGGGCCCTCTAGTCTCATTGTTACTCACGTGCCGTCTTTCCGACTCTCTTGCAGCAAATTGTTCTTTCTCAGCTCTGAGTTTTCTAAGTTTCTCCTCTTCTCGAATCAAACGTTCTTCTTCTTCCTGGGACTTTTGCCTTTCATACTCTCTCCTTTCTTTCTCCGCCTCCCTTTCTGCCTGGCGCCTCTCTCTTCTCAACCTTTCTCTCTAGCTCCCTAATTTCCCTTTGCTCATGACTAATTTTCCTTCGTAATTCTAGCATTCGCATTTCAGGTTCCTGTAGCTGTAATCTTTGTTCAAAACTGAGACTGGTGTCCTGAGCAGACTCCGCAAGATTCTCGTTTTCCCCCTCATCGCCCGAACTTTGGCCTGACCGATCAAAGGTTCTTAGTCTGCTTGCTAAGGTCTTAACCCCGTCCTTACATGGAAAATACATACATCTTCTCGTAGCTTCATCCCTAAGCTCTTGTAACGACCAGGAGTCATAGTCGGTGGCTCTAGCGACCATGATAAATCCTAAGTACGGTAATTGTATACGTGTCTCCGTGTGAGCCGTTAATGCAAACCGTTACAGAGCAATCCTACTCCTGGCACCAGAAATCTGTGACGAGACCCGCCACAAAAGTGAGTCCTCTCCAACGATAACACCGAACATAGACAAACTCAAGAAAACACGTATATACGAAAATAACGCTCTAAACGTTTATTAAAACAATACTCCCAAAACTACACGATTTCAATATTAACTAGACGTTTCTATAATTATAATCGTTTCACTAAACAATTAAACAGGATAATTATTCTAATTTCTAAAGACTAATTCGATTTTACTTTTTCTTACACAAAATACACAACATATTTACAAATTATCTTCTTCGAACACGCAGTAATAGCTCCCTTTTTAGTTCACCTTACGTATAAAACAGAGTTCCTCGTCTTTCCTTTAGTCCAGGCTGCCGCGACTCCTTCCGAACACAACACCACTTTTACTCGATCCCAAAACCTCCAAACTCCAGTAGCCACCTTTCTCTCATATCTTTCACAGACTTGCTCCGGCTCTAGTTCAGTCTGGTTTTCCGCAACCGTTCTTGGAGAGATGTTATGTAACGCACTGACTTCTTGGAGAGATGTTACAGTCTCTACAATACTTCTCCTGCTCTCTCAACTTTTACAGCATATCAAACTGCTTTCCCCCGACAAAATGACTTCTTTTGCCGTGAAGTTGAAAGGGACGCCTCTGCTGAAGGGATTTCAGTAGAACGGCTTGTGCTTCAAGGTCTCTCTCTTACACTCTCTCTGAACGCGCCCTCCGCACTGACTTTTTAGCGACGCGGCTCCTTCTTTACATCTAAAACTTCCAAATCCCATGCAAATGCAAGGTGTGGCAAAAAGGGACTATTGTAAAAGGTCCGATCTAGTAATTAACGGCTTACAATGAATATTTTACCTAATTACTTTTATAACGAACAATAAAGTACCAATTGCAACAATAAAAGTGACGCAATAGCGTACACGGCAAAAAAAAAATAGTTAAACAAAAAAATTAGCATAAAAGAAGTAACTATTATTAATTAGGCATTCTATGACAGATTCCAAGTTACATCTATCATTCTTAGGGCCTGTTTACATAGAGGTGGGGGACCCCAGGTAGGTGAGGGAACCCACTTTGGTGGGTAACCACCTGTCCACATAATCTCTCATTTTAATTTGATCACGTTTACATGATAGGTGGGGTGACCCGCCGCATGTTACCTCACCTATCTGGGGTCCCCCAGCTCCATGTAAACAGGCCCTCAGTCTAGGACATCGACGGGGCAGCTCGACAAATAACCGAATACCTGAAGAATTTGCCTCATGGTGCTGTCAAAACACTAGCCTTCGAATCACCCCTGATAAAACGAAATTGCCTTTTATTGGCACCCGCCAAAAGCTGCAAAATGTGCCTGCAGATTTGGATTTACCCGTCACTTTACTGGGGATATATATGGATGCTACATTGAGTTTTAATGACCACATAAAAAGTATTTCATCTTCTCGTTTGTCGAGTTTATGTCAAATTAATAGGGTAAAACATCTTTTAGACCAAAATAGACTGCAAAACAGTCGGTTTTTTTTCTCAAAATCAGTAAAGAAATCGGTAAAGCGTGCCGTAAGAGTCTAACGCGCGCGAAGCGCGCGAGCCTCTCTTTTCAGCCTCGTTCCAGACCTTTTGTTTGACTGCTCACGCGCACTTGAATACGCAAAAATACGGACTGTTTAGCAGTCTAAGACCAAAACACTTTATCAAACGTCACCAATGCACTAGTCTTTAGCAAACTCTACTAATGTTCCTCTGTCTGGTCAAGGACGACGAATAGGAATATCGATAAATTACAGAATGTTCAAAACTTCGCAGCTAGGATCGTAACCCATTCGCGTAAATTTGATCACATCACCCCTGGTCTTAGAGAAGTAAAATGGCTGTCTGATGCATCCATGCTTTTCTACTAAGGATGGCATACCGGTTTTCAAGTGCTTAAGGAGATTAGCCCCAGACTATCTGGCTGAAAAATTTAAAATTCTGATTTTCACAGCAGAGACACACGTAACAAGAGTGAGATTGACATTCCAGGGGACAGAACTGCAGCAGTCCAAAGGTCCTTTCATTCTCGGGCCGTTTCACTGTGGAACTTTTTACCCGAAAGACTCACTAAAATAACAAACATTTCGGCATTCAAGAAGAAACTTAATACGCGTTATTTAAAATCGTCTCAGTAAGCAGTCTATTTTTAAGACAGGGTTGCTTATATTACTTTTGTCTTTGTAATGGAGAAAATTAGAGACTATGTTACTGATATCTAGATCTTGTTAAAATCTTGAGAATATATAGTGTTATTTTCTGATGTTTTATATTTTTATAAGGATATTTTTATTCATAATTACTTTGAAAAGCCATTCGTGGAAAGTAATAAGGTCGGTTATTATTATTATCATTATTATTATTATTATTACTATTATTAAGAAGACAGTAATTACTTAGTACTCAGTTTAAGGTCAAGGTACTTTTAAAAAGAAACTGACAGTAGCAGTGGCACCTTAGAAGCAACAAATGTGTAATTTCAGATATCATTTCCTAATTCTGCGCTGTTTCAGTGGCATTAATTATAACGACTTGGTTTAAGAGATGGAAGCTGGGCTAAGTTAGATTTCGCAAAGATGCCTGGGATTGTTACTGGGGACGTGTCAGTCTGCTATTGGCCGATGTGTTTTCCCCGTCTCCAGTGACATTCCCAGAGGTCTTTGTTTCCAGTTTCCTTTCCATTTCTAAAGTGGCGATCATGGTTAGCTTTCAAGCTTGGTCGACCACGGTTTGGCAGTCAAAACATGGTTAAACTTTTGTCTCACAGCTCCCCGCATAACAGAGTCTTCCTTGATCAAACCAATGACAATCTCTTTGGACTCTATGTTGAAATTAAAATTTAAAAAATTAATAGGTTTAATTAGCAAAACAACAACTTTGCACGTGCAGCACACTTTTTTTGTACATTTCTTTGCCGTCACTCCACGACTACGACGTCAAAATGCCTAACTCCACGTTTTATGGAGTAAACAAGTGACGATGAAGTTTCCTTTCTCTTTCTCAATTTGGATATGATTCTAAGGAATTAAACTCAAGGAGAGTTCGCCTACATTTGAAAAAGTAAGTGGGTAAAAATTAATTTTTATGAACATTACAAGAACACTACTTTCTTTTTTTAAGCGTTGTTTTCGCCGCGGTCGCCGTCCTCGGGTCATAAAGTTGATGTTACACGAGAAGATTTGCAACGAAGATTTTTAGCTCAACAAAGCGTTGCAACATTGTTTCGAATAGTTACAACATTGTTGTAACGTTGCAACGTTGTGTTGCACTAAAAATCGTCGTTGCGAATCGACTCACGCAACATCACCTTAACGTCTCCATTCTTTTTCCTGAGGCAATCTCAGTTGTTCATGTGTGAGTGCGAGTATAGTAGTCCTATTAGGCGTAGTGTCTCTAAGATCAAGGCTATGTTCACAGTATACCGTATAGCCTTTCGTGCTGACACGATAAGTTATCCAGTATAGTATGAACACCTATCCGATATGTGACTCTCCACTTTAGAGATTCGGTACCTCGAAAGGTATTACTTCTTCTCTCCTAACGGCCGCTTCTTTAAAACGAAGACAAAGGCCTTGTTCACAACCGGATAGATAGCTTTTGCGCTTGCACGAAAAGCATAGCGGGTAGGGATTCTGTAACAAAGAGAAACTGCGCCGTCGCATATCGGATAGGTGTTCACACTATATATGTGTTCACACTATACCGGATAGGTTTACGTATCGGCACGAAAAACTGTCCGGTATACTGTGAACATAGCCCTAGGGTAGGACCTTGCTGTTTTTCACTCTTTTCCGTTGACTCCCTGTAAGGCGGATACCTGTTCTGAGGCGATCACTTAGCACCACCACCCCTCCCTCAGTGTCCGTGGTATAAACAGCACAAAAACCTGTGAAGCTAAGAGTTCGCATGCGCTACCCGTTTCATTCCACTGAGAAACCGAATTCATTCCTTGGACGATACATAAAGGTTGCATAAATTTAAAAGTGAACTCAGGAGAAAACCCATTCTTTTTTAGAAACGATTTGTTATTCCTTCTAAGCAGGGCAATGCTACAAAAACATTAAGATTTATTACATACCTTCTGGGAATACTGTTTTAATCCGTGCACTGTGCAATTATTCTACCTCTTTCGGAAATCCCATAATAAGGCAAAATCTGAAGATGAAAAAACATCTCTGACCAAGTGATGATTGATAATCGAATGATGTGAAACATCATTTGAATTGATTAAATAAAACTGGTAAATTGCATTGTTGCCTTCTTCGATCATGTTTATTACAACATTTGGCATGTCGGATGTGCCGCTCGAAGGATTATTCTCCAAGCAAAGAACTTCATGGTTATTCATTAAACTGGTCATGTTGAAACAACGAGTCAACTATTGAAAAGGAGTGAGACTTTTTTCTACTTATCAAGTCTCCAAAAATGTAAAACCAATTAGAGTTTTTTGCCACAATAAGTAAAGTTGCACCCTTGGATCTGTTCAAAGAATTTAAACTCCAAGGGTGTGGCACATATGCTCTATCGTTTTCTAAGACTAGTGATTCATTCAAATCTTCCCCCCTCCCCACCCAGCACTGCTAATTTTCCGTAAGAGTAGGGGGAATGGGTCCATGCCCCTCCAGTTTTTTTAGGGAAAAGGTTTAATGTAAGAATACTTCGTCTGTTTTGTGCGGAAGGATACCCACGTTAATGGAATGGGCCTCTGACCCTTCACCGTACAGCTGAGCGCCAACACCACGTTTAAACAATGTTAAGTAATCATCTCCTTGTACTTAAGCCTCTTTGAGAAGGATTTTCTCTCGAGGAGTGAACAGGGTCTCAACAAAGTTTTATAATATTTGTTTTCTTACAATCGTTCTTATCACAGGAGCTTATAAAGCAAAAAGGTGGCTGAAACTATCTGCATGAATTAATTGAAATACATTTCTTTCTAAAATTTAATGTGTCAAAATAAAGCTCGAAAACTTGTTCACTGAAGATTTTTTCTTGGTTTTGATTTGCAAGCATGGACTGATTTGCTAAAGCTTATTGAGTAGGAGAGTTTTTTCGCTCAATTTTCATGATCATTGGTTGTTCAATTGCCCGAATTATTGGCCCGATTACAAGCAGCTTTTAATTGAACACAGGTCACATTGGTCAGTTCTGACTACGAAACCCTAAATGAGATACAATTAAGCCAGTAATTAATGAGGTCGACTGGATTGCCCCATGTAAGGGAATCCAAGACAGTCTTGGATTCTGACTCCACGCAGTGGATTCCAGATTCCAGGTTCTGGATTCTGGATTCTTTGTCAGTGGAACTTGGATTCCGGATTCCTTGAGCTGTATTCCGGATTCCAAGCCCAGGATTTCAGTTTCCACAGTACAAATTTGCTGGATTTCACGCTGCACAAGCAAGAATTTCACGGATTTTGGAATCCGGATTTCCTTACATGAGGCCCATTGAGAATCCAGCCAAGCGAAACAACCTGTGAGTAGAACTGCACAAAATGCAACGTTTTTAACGGGTACGCACTGTCCATGATGATGACTAACTTTTAACAGGCTATAATAAAAACGTAAGTTTCCTAGTTGCCTTTAATCGAGGATTTAAATACTCACCTGTCTTCTTACATAGAAACACTGATTAAATTCTCTGGACCTGAAAAAAATAACAAATGAAAGTCAGTCCTTGGTACTTTGCCTGTCAATTGTACTTTTGGCTCGCCCCAATAGTAATAATAATAATAATGATAATAATAATAATAATAATTAAGAATTTATACTGCACAGTTTTCATGACGAGATGATCAACTGGGCATTAAAACAATACATAGAATGCAAATAACTAAATGATAAATAAGAATTACATCATGTGTTGTGTATAATATCAAAAAGCCTAACTAAGAATAAAAAGCCTTACTAAAAGGTATGTCCTTAAATGTTTTGCTAAAAGAAAATAAACATTACATAGTCGTGTATAGGTACTGAGTAAACCTAAGAATAAAAAGCCTTACTAAAAACATGTTTCTTTAAAAATTTTTTAAGTGTCAACAGATTTGGTCATTCTAATTTCCAGAGGTAAAATCGTTCCAAAGTTTAGGCGCCGAAGCAAAAAGCTCGGTCGCCCAGGCTTATTAAAGTTTTAAAATTCGGGTGCGACAGCAGTATTCCGTCGTTAGATCGCAGTCCATACCTTGAATTTAAACGCTTAATTTTAACAAGATTATTGTTATAAGACGGTGCTAATTCATGAATGGCTTTGAAAGTTAAAAGTAAAATCCTAAAATTAATACGAAATGAGACAGAAGGCCAATGCAGCTGACAGAGCACTGGGGTAATATGGCAAAATTTGCCCTGCATAACGACAAGACTGGCGGCTTGCGTTTTGAACTCTCTGCAACTTGTCAATATGGCACTTATTACAGTCTATTACAGTAGTCTATTCGGCTACTAACAAAAGAGTGGATAAGAGTCGCAGCTGCATCCATTGAAAGGTATTTCCTGATGCGTCTCTAATGTTGTGCAAGAGATAGAAAGCAGCACTGCACACTGTTTTGGTACTGTGTATGGCCATAGTAAGTTGACCAATCTCCTACCCTGATAGTGTTAACAGCAGCCTTTTTAAATAGATGTCGTGATGCTATTACAATAAATTCGGTTTTGTCGTCATGAAGCATAAGTTTGTCCGAGGTCATCCACTGCTTAACGTCCGAGATACAGGTTTCCATTGATCTAATTGCCCCATCTTGACTAAAAGCGCAACTTGGGTTAAAGGATAAATAAAGCTGGGAGTCATCTGCATAACAGTGAACTTGAGGAAGGTGATAACCGACAATGTCAAAGATTTTGCTTAAATACATGTCAAACAAAAGGGGACCTAGGTATGATCCCTGGGGAACGAAGATGAAATACCTAACGAAGATGAAATACATTTGAAAGCGCTCCCTGAACAGATATTCGTTGTGTCCTTCCAGATACGGATAAGAGCAGCACCAGGAAAGAGCACAGTTCCATTCAGACCCAGCTGCTTGGTCATGTTGGTCATGTTTGTCACTTTGACCAAAGCTGTTTCGGTACAATGAAGTTTCCTGTATGCAGACTGGAACCCTGGATACTGAAATAATCAGGGATACTGAAATAACTACACAATGAAAAAGAATTTGCTAAAAATTTAACGCTGTCCTGATCATTGATCGTACGTACTGTTAACTATAAAACTTAACATCTGCTCTTAGTTGCTGAAGTTTGTAAAAGAATACTAAAAAACATAAAGATTTATTACAAACCTTCTGGGAATGTTGTTTTCCTCCGTACACTGTTCAATTATTCTTCCTCTTTCGGAAAATTCATAGTACGGCAAAATCTGAAGATGAAAAAGCTTCTGTGAAACCAACTCGGATGATTGATAATCGTATGTTGTAAAACATCATTTACGTTGCTTAAATAAAGTTAGTAGATTGCATTGTTGCCTGCTTCGATCTTGTTTATTACAAAATTTGGCATGTCGGATGTGCCGCTCAAAGGATTATTCTCCAAGCGAAGAACTTCATGGTTATCTAATACACTCGTCATGTTGAAACAACGAGTCAACTATTAAAAAGGAGTGAGACTTTTTTCTACTGATCAGGCCTCAAAAAATGTAAAACCAATTAGAGTTTTTTTGCCACAATAAGGAAAGTTACACCCTGGGATTTGTGCAAAGAATTTAAACTCCAAGGGCGTGACCCAAATACTCTATCGTTTTCTAAGACTAGTGATTCATTCAAATCTTTCCCCACCCCCACCCAGCACTGTTAATTTCGGTAAGAGTAGGGAGGAATGGGCCCATGCCCCTCCAGTTTTTTTAGGGAAAAGGTTTAATGTAAGAATACTTCGTCTGTTTTATACGGAAGGATACCCACGTTAATGGATGGGCCTCCTGACCCATTACCGTACAGTTCAGCGCCACCAGCACGTTTAAACAATGTTAGGTAATCCGAGTCCTTGTACTTAAGCCTCTTTGAGAAGGATTTTCTCTCAAGGAGTGGACTGGGTCTCAAAATAGTTTTATAATAGTTCTTATCACAGGAGCTTATAAAGCAGAAAGGTGGCTTAAGCTATCTGCATTAATTTTTTTAAATACATTTCTTTCTAAATTTAATGTGTCAAAATAAAGCTCGAAAACCTGTTCTCTAAAGATTTTTCTTGGTTTTGATTTGCTAGCATGGACTAATTTGCTAAACCTTATTGAGTAGAAAAGTTTTTTCGCTCAATTTTCATGATCATTGGCTGTTCAATTGCCCGAATTGATCTGCCCGATTACAAGCAGCCTCTAATCGAACACAGGTCAAATTGAACAATTCTGACTTCGAACCTAAAATGAAATACAATTAAACCAGTAATTAATGAGGTCGACTGGATTTGCCGCATGTAAGGGAATATAAGACAGTCTTGGATTCTGGACTCCACGCAGTGGATTCCAGATTCCAGGTTCTGGATTCTGGATTCTTTGTCAGCGGAACTTCGATTCCGGATTCCAATCGTTAATGAGATAATCAGATTCCGGATTTTCTGAGCTGCAACATTTTGAACGGGTAGGCACTGTCCATGATGACGACTAACTTTTAACAGGCTATAATAAAAACGTAAGTTTCCTAGTTGCTTTTAATCGAGGAGTCAAATACTCGCTGTGCTCTTTCGTACAAAGGCTGACCAAATTCTCCGGCTCTGAAAAAAATAACAAATGGAAGTCGGTCCTTGATACTTTGCTTGTCAATTGTACTTTTGCCTCAGCCTAATAATAATAATAATAATAATTAAGAATTTATATTGCGCAGCTTTCATGTCGAGATGATCAACTGGGCATTACAACAATACATAGAATAAAAATAACTTAATGATAAATAAGAATTACATCATGTGTTGTGTATAATATCAAAAAGCTTAACTAAGAATAAAAAGCCTTACTCAAAGGTACGTCCTTCAAAGTTTTGCTAAAAATAAATAAAAATTAGATAATCGTGTATAGGTATTAAATAAACCTAAGTGAGAATGAAAAGCCTAATAGACTATAATAAGAGCCATATTGACAAGTTGCAGAGAGTTCAAAACGTAAGCCGCCAGTCTTGTCGTTATGCAGGGCAAATTTTGCCATATTACCCCAGTGTTCTGTCAGCTGCATTGGCCTTCTGTCTCATTTCGTATTAATTTTAGGATTTTACTTTTAACTTTCAAAGCCATTCATGAATTAGCACCGTCTTATATCAATAATCTTGCTAAACTTCAGCGTTTAAACTCAAGATATGGACTGCGATCTAACGACGGAATACTGCTGTCTCACCCAAATGTTAAAACTTTGACAAGCCGAGCGACCGAGCTTTCGTTGCTTCGGCGCCTAAACTCTGGAACGATGTACCTCTGGAAATTAGAATGACCAAATCTGTTGACACTTTTAAAGAATTTTAAAAGACCGTCTTTCTAGTAACAGTAGTCTATTCGGCTACTAACAAAAGAGTGGATAAGAGTCGCAGCTGCATCCATTGAAAGGTATTTCCTGATACGTCTCTAATGTTGTGCAAGAGATGGAAAGCAGCACTGCACATTTTGGTAATGTGTACGGCCATAGTAAGTTGCTCATCGAACCACGCACCCAAATTCCCCACAACAGACACTTTGCTTACATCGCAATCTCCTACCCTGTCGGTGTTAACAGCTGCCTTTTTCAGTAGATGTCGTGAGGCTATTACAATAAATTCGGTTTTGTTGTCATAAGCATAACTTTGTCGAGGTCATCCACTGCTTAACGTACGAGACACGGGTGTCCATTGATCTAATTGCCCCATCTTGACTAAAAGCACAGCTTGGGTTAAACTACACATAAAGCTGGGAGTCATCTGCATAACAATGAACTTTTGGAGGGTGATGACCGAAAATGTCAAAGATTTTGCTTGAATACATGTCAAACAAAAGGGGACCTAGGCATGATCCCGGGGAACGCCATAACGAAGATGAAATACATTTGAAAGCGCTCCCTGAACAGATATTCGTTGTGTTCTTAAAGATAGATAGGAGCAGAACCACGAAACAGCAGTTACATTCAGACCCAGCTTTGATCTTAAACGTGTTAGCAAAATACTAGGGTCCACAGTATCGATACTGAAATAAGTACACAATAAAAATGAATTTGTTAAAAATTTAACGGTGTCCTGATCAGTGATCGTCCGTACTTTTAACTGTAACACTTAACATCTGTATGGTGGCCGACAACTGCCATTCGTCAAAACGACACAAATTTGTTAATTTTCGATTGAACTTTAATTATTTTGAATTGAAAATGAAGTGAAAGTAAAAAGCAAAATTATTTTCTTTTTCATTGAACTGGAAATAGATTTATTTTTTTTGATTTCCAACTCAAAACAAAACATTTTTATTATAAAATGAAAATAAAAATAAAAGTGAAGTAAAAGCGGAAGTAAAATTAATACGTTCACGGCCGGGAACTGCCATTCAAACAAGAAAAAAAGTAACATTGATATGTACATGGCCGGAAACAGCCATTCAAAACAGAAAATGTAAAATTAGTATGTTCATAGCCGGGAACTGCCGTTCTCTGTGTCGTAGGAGCAAGCCCACGGATGAACTGAATCGTAAACGAGCATGGGTGCTAAGTGCCACTGCTCTTGGATTTCGTGATTGAATTTCGTTATTATTGACAACCGAATGTTGAAGATTATCACCTCTGTATTTATAGAAACTAGAACGCTTGAGAAACATTCCATTTTGAAATTCACTTGTTTTAAACTGCTTGGGCACTGTAACATATTCACTTTCTCCTTAGTTTATTTGAATATTTCATGACTTTCTCTGTGCTGGTTACTTGATAGATCATGTTTACATTTCTTTACCATTTGATTTTTGGCATGTGTGTTAATTTTGGCATGTGTGTTAATTTTGGCATACGGTATTTTCAGGGCTCCCATTGATAACAGACAGCTTTTTGCGTCTGAAGGGGCTACCCTGAGCGGTATAAATTAATAAAGGTTCTTCTTCTATTTAGCATTTGTTTTTTGGCATACATTGTCTGTTTTAAAAAGCATTTCGTCAGCATTTCTATGGTAACTTTTTGGCATCTCATTAATCGAGTGGGATGAAAACTCAGGGGCACCCAACGAGAATATAGTTCAAAACCACATAAACATAGCATTGTTGAACCTACTTTAGTATTTAAACGGTAGATAAAGGCTTATTTTTATCCCCTAAAAATTTTTCATCTGTTCGGATTTCCTAGCTGAAAGTATAGTGATCCGAAAATTATAGGGATAAAAATTTACCTTTCGAAAATTTCAGCCAGAAAAAAGGCTCCCGAAAATTCTAGGTGACCTTTTTAGGGTAAAAATCCGTAAAAAATGGGCAATTATACGATTTTTTTGAAGTTCGAAAATCCTAGGAGAGGCAGGCAAGCAAGAAATTTTTCAGAAAATGATCCGAAAATTCTAGACCTCAAATCGTCTTCCGAACAGACAATTTTCCGAAAATTGTCGTTGGGTGCCCCTGAAAACTACACAAAGGCTTTGTAAAAATAGCTAATTACAAATACCAATTTTAAGGTTTTGAATTGAAATTGAATAAAAGAAGGCGATACGAGTAACAAGTTATAAACAAAGAAATGAAAACGGCGATAACCGACTGCTGGAACGGTTTTTTTGCTCATTCACAACCAACCAAACAAACTTGTGAATGCGGGTGCCAACGATTCCTCCCGGATTAGCGGGCAAGATCGTAAAATACCGCCCGCTCTCGGAACCAATCAGATTGCAAGATTTGAAGGATTCAAATGCTAAAGAAATGTAAACATGATCTATCAAATAACCACCACACAAAAAAAGTCATGAAATATGAAAAAAAAAAAAAAAAAAAAAACTAAGGAGAATGTGAATATGTTACAGTACCCAAGCAGTTTAAAACAAATGAATTTCGAAATGGAATGTTTCTCAAGCCTTCAAAGTCGCTATTGCAACACAGAGAACGGCAGTTCCCGGCTATGAACATACTAATTTTACATTTTCCGTTTTGAACGGTAGTTTCCGGCCATGAACATATTAATTTTACATCTTCTGTTTTGAATGGCAGTTTCCGGCCCTGAACATATTAATTTTACTTCTGCTTTTACCTCACTTTTATTTTTATTTTCATTTCATAATAAAGATGTTTTGTTTTGAGTTGAAAATCAAAAAAAATAAATCTATTTCCAGTTCAATGAAATAATTTTTCGTTTTACTTTTACTTCATTTTAAATTCAAAATAATTAAAGTTCAATCTAGAATTAACAAATTTATGTCATTTTGACGAATGGCAGTTGACCGCCACCAAACAGCCGCATTCACAAGTTTGTTAATTGCTTGGTTGTGATTAATATTGAGCAGAAATCGTCATTCTCAAAAGATTTTTCTCTTAAAACTTGCGCAGTTATTATCATTAGCTAGGGAAAAGTGAATTTTATCATTCAGACAAAAAATTTGAAGGGAGAATCAAGCAAGTAAGCCAGGAAAACCGCTAAAGTAAAGCAAAACATCTGGCTCGTGATGTCGCGTCACTAGCTTTATCACCGCGCTGTAAGTACTGCAATTCTTGCTTTATGCACCGTTTATTGGACATTTTTGCTCTGTTTGCAGCTTTGTTTTCCATTTTGCTGTATGAATCTAGATTCTGCCGTTTTTCATTGAATTTTGCCTAGCTAGTTTTCTACTTATCAGAAAAGGTTGTTGTCAATGACTGCATTAACTTACAGCACAAATCACAGTTTCCAGCAGTCGGTTATCGCCGTTTTCATTTCTTTGTTTATAACTTGTTACTCGCATCGCCTTCTTTTATTCAAAATCAATTCAAAACCTTAAGATTGGTATTTGTAATGAGCTATTTTTACAAAGCCTTTGTGTAGTTTTTATCCCACTCGATTGAACTAACCTTAAAGCAATTTTTGAATTATTTAGCGGAAGAAAATTTTTCCTGCGCAGATAACAAGTTTCTAGAATATTCATGTGCACATGAAATCGAATACTTCCACTGTTTCGGGTTTGAATTTTTAAGGTCAGAACAAGTACAGCTTCGGGCAAGGATCTACAATGCTCCCTTAAAAGCGTGAGTGCTATAGAGATGCCAAAAAGTTACCATAGAGATGCTGACGAAATGCTTTTTAAAACAGACAATGTATGCCAAAAAACAAATGCTAAATACCGTATGCTAAAATTAACACACATGCCAAAAATCAAATGCTAAAGAAATGTAAACATGATCTATCAAGTAACCAGCACAGAGAAAGTCATGAAATATTTAAAAAAAAAAACTAAGGAGAAAGTGAATATGTTACAGTGCCCAAGCAGTTTAAAACAAATGAATTTCAAAATGGAATGTTTCTCAAGCCTTCTAGTCACTATAAATACAGAGGTGATAATCTGCAACATTCGGTTGTACTTTTTTTTTTTGCTTTTGAATGGCAGTTCCCGGCTGTGAATATTAATTTTACTTCTGCTTTTACTTCACTTTTATTTTTATTTTCATTTCATATATAATAAAAATGTTCTGTTTAGGGTTGAGAATACAAAAAAAGTTAATCTATTTCCAGTTCAATGTAAAAGAAAATAATTTGCCTTTTGCTTTCACTTCATTTTCAATTCAAAATAATTAAAGTTCAGTCTAAATTAACAAATTTGTGTCGTTTTGACGAATGGCATTTGTCGGCCACCACACTTCTGTTCTTAGTTGCTAAGTTTGTAAAAGAACACTACCAAAACATTAAAATTTATTACAAACCTTCTGGGAATGTCGTTTTCCTCCGTACACTGTTCAATTATTCTTCCTCTTTCGGAAATCCCATAATAAGGCAAAATCTGAAGATGAAAAGCATCTATGAAACCAACTCGGATGAT
>BOPM01000624.1:105909-124448 GCA_022179025.1 Porites australiensis
ACAACCCTTCCAAACAAACACTTTGGTAGACCACAAGAACATTCATTGTAATGGTAAATTGGACTTTGTGTGATACAATTCAGATCAATTCAGGGAGTAGTCGGGTGAGTAATGCAATTAATCACCTGATTACCCCTGAATCAGTGTACGACACGAAGTCCTGTTACCAATTAATTTTGTCAAAGACAAACAATAAAATGCGAGAATCTCATTATTGGAATAACGGTACATAGTTCTTACATCGTCCAAAGCGAAACCATCTATCAGAGACTTTTTCAGCAACTGTCTCGTTTTGTTTACTTTCAAGACTTTCTAAAAGTGTTTAGCACGTTGTCAAAGTGTGAAGAAAAAATATCTCAATACGAGTCATTGGACCAGTATATTTGGTCCATTTTTCTTTTCAAATTGAAGTTGGACAGCGTGCTCACTTTTTAAATTTATTTTGATTCAATCAACCGACCTATCAACCGGGTTATCATGGGCTATGTAGTTAACTCTCATTGGCTGGTAACATTTGCTACTTGATTTTCGTTGAAACGCATTGGTATGTTTTGGTCTTTTACAAAAAAGATCAGTTAAAACGAGGGTGAATTTTGGTGGATAATTATATCAAACATAATTAATTATTGTCACGCAAGGTTTGCTTTCTTCTTTATTCTTCCGTCCTGTGGCGTATATTTACTAACTTTAAGAGGACACCCAGGACCAAAAAACCCTGTCCGCTTTTTACTTTCATGCAAAGCGGACAGTAGGCTCCAGGGTCCCGTGGAGAATATCCCCGACGGTTATTCAGGTTGATTTAAAAACAGAACAAAACAAAACAAAACAAAAACAAACAAACAAACAAAAAAACATTCGCAGTTAGATCCCTGTTAGGGCAGACTGGGAAAATTTTATTCCCGTGCATGAATTATTTTTCTTCCAAGCCTTGTATGTCATCACACCGCTCTTTGACGAAATGTCCCTAGCGGCAAATGAGATAGCGATGAGAGGAAGCCGTATCGCAGGCTTTTGGACACAAGGCTTTTCTACTATTTACAGGGGTAAACCGGTAGCTTCACGGTTTGGGCAAATGGTGAACAGAATTCAGGACTGATGAATTTTGATTCCGTTCGATAATCGCGTTTACCATTTGCCTAAGTCAGTTTCGCTTAACGAAAAACGGCCGCAAAAGCCTGGAACTAATATTCAAAAAAAGGTTTCAAGACGAGAATTCATATTTTTACAAAGATTTTAAAAAATTTTACTAGTACTAGTAAAAAAAATTTTTTCAAAATTCTTTAACAGTGAAAAACGTTTTTCACTGATTTTCTTCATTACGTAATTTAAAAAATTCGTTTCTTTAACTTTCACTGTTAAAGTTTTTTGCTAAAAATATTTTTACTAGTATTAGTTTTTGAATACTTTGCAAACATCTGATGACCCATACTTTAAGTACAAGTTAGTATGCGGTAAACTTTTACTACCTAAGTTCTTTTTTTTCCAACGGCACGTTTGTAACAACAATTTCAGTGGAATGCATGGCACTCATTGAAAACTCAATTCGATATTCTCTGTGGTCGAATCTACAACTAGTATGCAAGTAATTGCTGACAACCCAGTCTGCTCCACCAGACGTTTTTATGTAAGCAGCGGATTAAAGAGCTAAAGAAGCCCAAGAGAGGATATTGTCTCTTCAAAAGCCTCGTGATTCCTTTTGACAGGTTTTCAAAGTTCCATTTATAGCTTTAATCAGAATATCATACGTGATCTCAAACGGGTTTCCTCAGTTGTGTTTATACTCAAGTCACTCTTTCTTAAGCTTTATTAATCACATCAGAAATTTGGACTGGACGAAATAGTTCATATGTCTAAAGATCAGATAATATAATACGCATTAAACCGGATGCATATCTCATGTTACGCGTGCAACACCATATCTATATACAAGGCCGTATTCAAAGAATTTTATCACCTCAAGAAAAAAATCTGGATTATGGCAGCACCTGAAATATGCTTCACAAAATGCTCTGATTCATGCTTATAATGCTAGAATGCAGTTTTCGAAGTAGTGCCTTCACAGAATCATCTCTCTATCGGCTAAAGGCAACGTTTGTTAATGACAACATTGTTCTGCAACATGAGATGCACGTTTCCAACAAAGAGTTACTGCATTCGATATGGCCTTCGTACCGACGTAAGAGCCATCAGTGAATGGATAATTTTGACATGGATTCGCCCTTCATTTGCATTTTCTGGGACCGTACTGTGCTTGTATATGACAAGGCTCAGTGTTCTTCTTCAACAGCACACAGTATAAGGCCTTTATAGGGGTTGAAAAGACCAGACTGCAGGTTTGTTCTCGATCTTCATCTCTACATGAACGGGGAATGGTTGGAGTGTGACATAGATACGGTGGCTCTCCACATTTTAAATGGAGACTGTAATGCATCTCAATTATTCTGTGTATCTACTTTGTACAGAATCCATTGATGCGTTGTTTAGCAAAACGTTCGTGGGAGTTTATTCTCCCTTACAGCTATACTCCGTCGAGGTCTCACTTCACGAAGTTGAAACATGGAAAGCTTTAACTAGTGCAGTTCCTCTGGACTGAGCCAAAGAAATTAAGGGTGCCACCTCCTCGAACTTGTTTTACTATGAGAAACTGCAAGGTAAATATGTAGTAATGCTTTTCAACGTACATGTAGGAACTGGAAGAGGCGCAACCTCCAACTGCTTTTCATCAGAGCTCGGCGGTCAAGATGTGCGTGACTGATTCCTGAATGCTTTTTAAAGTTGATGAACAAGACGCCTAAAGTCGTTTCCGTGGGATGCGTTGGTCTATGGAAGCATAATGGCGTTCTATCTGAATTTGGAAAAATTAGGGAAACCGGAAAGGTGTGTCATGTTATGAGCATCGATGAGTAGGTTACCTGTATGGGTTGGTCTAATGTGCTTATGACTGAATTTATAATAACCTGCGTGGCAGGCTACTATTTCTCCCCAATCCACATCCCCTTTTTGCTTCCTCCCTATCCCCTACCCCTTTCGACACCTGCTACGCAAGCTAAATTGATAGTTGTCAGTGGTTGCAAGGATGGAGTTGATCTTGTTTGATCTATTGCTATGTAGTTATTTCGTAGCACGATTTGGATAAGAAAAAGACGTTATTTTGCATCAAACAAGGTTTACCCGTGTAACTTAAATTGGAATGTTAGCGGAAACAAGTAATGGAGAACATGCGCATAATGCTCTCTGATTAACCTGAACAGGAACTATATGATAAAAGATACGTCATATCTTGGTAGTAAGTTGCCACAGGTAACTTTTTCAAAGAGAAATAAACATTGTAGTTTTAGGTTAATGGAACAAAACAAAACAAAAAATCCGCTTGCTTTATCCTGGGTCGAACCCAGGGTTACAAAGTTCGATAAAGTTCCAATGTTTTAATCCAAGATGAAAGTTTAATATTCCAAGATGCTCTTGATGCGGTTAAAAATTAATTGCAATGTGTTTCCAAAGTCTCAAAGATAACATAGTTCCAATGATTATCCCTGATTCCAAGGTATAATAAGTTTACTAAGGTCCTAATCCGTGTCCCATCCAGAAGTCCAATCCATGCCGAAACACCGCCAATCGTCAAGGTACGAGTTGAAATTTACGCGATTTAACCTGCCATCGTCAAGGTGTTTTCGATAAGAAAAAAAAACTGAACTCTAGCTGTGCTCGGCAAAAACTGGCGAACTCCGAATAGAAGAATCTATTGGAAATCACGGCTCGCAACCAGACGCTACTAAAACCTTATGAAAAAGCTAGACCTAAACAAAAAAGAATCATGAAGGGAAGAAATAATTTGGCTTAGGTCGCCTTTCGTGACTTGCCAGTATCCCGAAGGATTTCGCTGGTTAACAAGTCATCCTAAACCACGAGTGGGAAAACTCAACGGCGACAAATTTGGCAAGGAACGTTCTGATTTCAACGTTCTTCAGAGGAAGCAAATCGATTAAAAGTCGATACAGATTTTGTACAATCTGATTGGTCGGCTTGGAAGAAGAGATAATCGATAAAGATTTTAGGCAATCCTATTAACTGGCTTTGCAATTTGTTCGTACAATGAAACGTTCTCAAACGTTCTTCAGAGGAAGCAAGTCAATCAAAAATCGCTAAAGGTTTTGTACAATCCCATTGGTCGACTTGGAAGAAGAAATAATCGATAAAGATTTTTCGCAATCCTATTGGCTGGCTTTGCAATTTTGGGTACAACCGAACCGGATTTTTACCGTGGAGTGCCACAGGCATCCCACGGAATTAGTTCCTTCGCAGAACAGGATAAACACAATAACCAATGTCTGCAGCCTGGAAGAGGGTTCTCCAACCAAAAGAAACTGCTTGCTATACAGGCATTTAACATTATATCAAACTATTACACGTGTCAGTTCTCGTTTTAGATCTTTTTGTGTTTGCTAGTACTTTAGATACCGACAGTGTTCTCAGCGCAAAGACCGCAACGTTGCGAGCTACCGTCGACAAAAAACAGTGACTTTGATCTAAGTTCCATCTCCCATTTATTCAATTATCGAAATACGTCTGCTTCCCTCCTTAAAGAAGAACAAAAGGCATACGATGCTTACGATACGTTGGCCAGCAGGCATTTGTCTATTACATGCTGATCTTACTCAGCACACGCTTTAGAGAACTGGTAGTAATGGACACAGAATAGTACCACCAAGATAATTTTCAGTGAGAAGACTTGAACTGCCGAAGAAACACACATGGTCAGTCTTGGTTTTGACGGTCTTTTTTCTCTTTAGATGTATTAGAAAGTGACGGAAAACCTCAGGAACATATGGTGCAAGTCCCACAAGTACTGTCCATTCTATGAACTTTCGCTACGGATTAAGCATATGAATATTCAAATCGTTTAGTATATATAGACGATACACTGAAGAAACTGAAGAAAATTAAAGTAAATTAATGACATCCGTGCTACAAGAGTTTCATCCGCACGCACAGATGTTTGCAAAGTATTCAAAAAACTCTACTAGTACTAAGAAAAATATTTTTAGCAAAAAACTTCAACAGTGAAAGTTAAAGAAACAAATTTTTTAAATTAAATAATGTATATTTTACTAGTACTAGTAAAGTTTTTGGAATACTTTGCAAACATATGATGACCCCATTCAAAACATAAAGCACAGGAAATGGATTATTAATGTAACGAAAATAGACCAGCTTCATGACCTTTAAATTAACATTTGCGCACGCCTACCAGAAACAAACAACACTTCCACCTCCAGAGCAGAAAAAACTCATTGGAAAAAGCAGCATTTTGGCACGAGGTAAAAGTTGTGTGTTGCCTACCGACCCCTTTTTTACACGCGAAATTGATTATGTTCCAATGCATCATTATCCAATTGACCGATAACGATCTTGCTGACATGATCGCCAATTACAAGACAAGAAGGCGGAATAGCGGCCTCAAATGTTGTCTAGACAAAACAGGAAGTCAAGTTTTATCACACTCTGCCTGACAGTCAACTCTGACGTCAACCAATCGCCATGTCCCGCTACATTATAAAAATAAGAACTCGAATAAGAAAATCGAACTCGCTGCGCTGTAGGCAACACAATCTTGGAGAAGAAAAAGGTTCGTGGTAAAAAAAATCCCACTTAAATTTTTCTTTTACAAAGACCTTTAAGTTCCAGGACATACTTTGAAACAGTTTTTTATGGCAGAAAAACGTTTTAAGAAAACCTGTCATGAAATTTCAGTGTGAACCAGAGCCACCCGATTCCAGTTGGCAAGCAAGCGGAAAGTGAAAGGGAAGATAGCGAGGAATTTGCTGGAGTTTGAAAAACTTAAATCGCCTTATAACGGTGGCATTGTTTAAGACGGAGAACGGCTGATCGCTTGATCTCGAAGGTAAACATTATCAACAGTTTCATTTGGTTACATTTTATATTTTGCCTTTACTGTTAAAATACCCATGCACCGTTGGAATCAGCGTTTACAGTTCAGTCATTAGTTACAAATATTATATTTAAAAACAGAGCCACGTCAAACCGTCAAAACTGCACAAGAAACTTTCCGTTTCGTTCAGAGACTCAAAAACGTGGTATACATCTTTTTGGTCGAAACCTTTTTTTTCTTTTCACGTTGAAATTCGCAATAACTGCCACGGGTGTCCAACGCCATATCAAATAAGTAATTGTTCAAGACGTTTGCTCCTCAAAAGCGCAAAAAGGACTGGGGAGTTTTACCGTAGCAGCACTGTCAAATGATTTAGTTGTATGCCTCGCAACAGTAGTATTATGGTTAATTTGAATTTCCTGCTAGTATTACGAAACCATTGTTTGTATCATCCCATTTTTGGAGCAGTTTTCAAGAAACACATTTTTCCTATACCCTGTAGCTTGAAATACTCGTCAAAAAGATTCTGAAAAGTTGAAGGATGGAAAACTGGGTTTAGTCTGGGTTCTTCATTCACTGCAATGCAAAGTCAGCCACAGTAAGAGACAATCACGCACCGACTTCATCGACCACAGGAAATCACATAACGCTTGTCGCTGTTATCATTCCGCCATCAACACACTCTCTTAAAAGACATGTTGATTCAAATTGAACGACTAAAAGGTCATAACCCTGTGAGCGGAATTGTTAAAAATGTTAACATACCCTTTATAACGATTGAGTTGACGCTAAAAATTACTGGTTTGTAAGGAAAGCTTTTTGACTTAATACTTTTCATTGCATCTGTTGGTGCGAGAAGGCCTTCAATTCTTTTGCTCTCTCTTGTTATTGCTCATTCTTGCCATTTTTAGTCATTAAACCACGCTATTGCTTCTGACATTATGGGGCATTATGCGGGATTCCGTCTAGCCTGTTCACAGACCCTTTATTTTCTCTTCGAATTCCGTCGAGCGCACGTGATAAAAAATAATTATTGACCGCCAGCGAAAGGGGGTAGGGTCAGGGGAAGAAGAAAATATCGCCCGCTCACCGATGTTTTCGAAAAGAACGAAAAGAAAAGTAAAACAACGTCTGTGTACAGGCTAGATTCCGCCGCGAGATACATTGTTTTAAGCCGATTGAGGCCTCGTTTTTTTTTTTTACTACAATCTCTCACAGCCACTAGCCAAGACTAACTTAACCTCAGACCCGTTTCATAACTACAGGCGACAAAAACACGGGGCGTATGAAGCAAAAAAAAGAAATAAAATACAAAAGAAAGGAAGAAAAGAAAATGAATCGTTTATCCATCGACTAAATTCGAACGTTCTTGCTTCCATCGCTTGGTATGAAGTAATTCTGAGTAATTGTAAACTTTAAAATTTGCGTAAATCAGTAACGTTTGTCCTTTCTGTTATCGAACAGCTGAAGAGGCAGAACGTCAAAACTCAATATGCCACTAGAATCCCAACTTTGCAAACAGCGTCTGGATTCTTATACATTGTGAAACTATAGAGTGGCTGCGAGTACGGTTTTAATTTGTTAACACCGGAGACTATACGTTTTAGTAACCAGCGACGCGCTGTAGTACAAGTAAATCCGCTACTAACTTGCGCAAGAAACCCTTTTCCAAGATAAGCTTTAAGGTAATGTAAAAAAAAACGCCCGACTGATAAGCTTCGTAAAGTAGGGTCGTTAAACAACATTCAAAACAGTCCGCTTATTCTATTGTCACTGTAGCATGAAAAGGAACCAAGTGCATGCTTCGAGTCCGAGTGATCGTATTCCGTAATGAGACTTCGCAAACCTTTTGTTACAAATCTCTTCTAATTTGATTTTTGGATCATTTTAAAGGCCCATGTTCACCCTAGATGCACTGCGCGCCCTGTACTCCTGAAAAACATTTCGCGTAGTTGAAAATCGCTGCCTTTCGTGTGTACAGGGGCACCCAATGGATCTGTTCCTCAAAATATCTGTTCTTCATGCAAATTTTTGCTGGCTGGGAGATGTGGAAGAAATAATAGTCCTTGGAAGGAAAGTGTTGCTGGGAAAAAGATAATTCAGGGTGTCAGAGGGGATTTGAAGTCTAGAATAGCTGCTACGGGTTACTTGTATGGGTTGCTTACCACTCAAGATCTGAATTGAGCCCTATGAAACTTCCCAGTAAGTCAGGTTGCAGGTTGTAAGGTTGCTGGCTGGGAACTCTTCCATCAGTCTTGCTGGGAGTGAGGAACAGACAATTCTTTTCCAGCAATCTCCCAAAATGCTTAAAATAGTCTCAGAAAACCTTATTCACGCTTTATTGTTGTTTTTAGGTCTTTTTCTCAAAATTTCCCGTTGGGTGCCCCTGTGTGTAAAGTCAATCTTTGTTAATCTTCCACAGTTCGCTAAATCTGATTTAAAAGAAAGTCTCAACAAGTTCTTTTGGTATTTTCCTTTACATCTTTTTGGATATTTTGGAATGGTATCGAGCCTTTTTGTTTCTGTGAGTGTTTGTTTCACTGCAGCACTTTCGATGGCGGCTCCATCGAAACGAACGGTTGGAAGCATGGTTGGAAGACCGCGTCGACGGGGGTCGCCGAAGTACATTCGTCTCCGTGAATCCGTTTTTTTAATCCCTGGAGAGATGGGAAAGAAACTCTTGGCTGTAAATTCTACAGACAGCGTGTTTGCCGAGTTCCTTCTACATCGAATGTTCAATTGTAAACAAAGGTCCCGTTGAAATCAGTTGAAAGCAAAACAAGCGAGTCAATCTAACATGAACAATGCTTTATTTAATTTAACCTATGAAGCGAGTGATATCCTTAACGTAAACTTATCGTCTGGCGTATCACGATTAAAGCCGGCTCAAAAGTAGCGAGAACTCTAGCAAACCAATCCTTAGCAAAACCTAAAGAAAGTGGAATACAGCGATTACAGCGACAAGACTGTACGCAGTGCCGATTCGACGCTTTGCAAACACAACTTCTCGCTTATTCTTTCGAGAACACATACCTAAGCTTCCTAAGAATAAACACAAAATAATAGATTGAGGAATCAAAACATGTCACAGTCGAATCGGGCTTCAGGAAAACCTCACCTGCTGCTTAGACGTTTCGTAATTTATGACCTTCATTGTGTTCATCGGACTCAACAAAGCATCCATATGCATTCACTACCAGTTTAAATTTTGAACTACTTTCTGCGGTGACATTTAACGAAGTCGGCGATACATCTTCCTCCATTTGGAAAAGAATTAAAAGTCTTACTGGCCTCTTTGACTGACTGTCTCTCTAAGCTTCGGTCAAGCGTGAAAAAAGCTGCAATAATTATTGTAGTCTCCCTCGCAGTCGTTTTTAGTATCGTCACGCAACGCTCCTCAAAGTGGAAGCCAATCAAAACACTGCATTTGACAAAAGAATCGTTTCAAAACAAAAACACAAGCGCACAGCCGTTTGGGTGAACATGGGCCTTTAACACTACTTTTATCGGGGTATTTTCAAATATCGCAAAACACTGAATGCAAAAACAAGTGACAAAAATTTAATCTTATTCCCCGGGGAGGGACTCCGCATATGAAAGTGGTGGGGATTCTCGTCGTCTCGCTTAGGGGTGTAAATTTCGGATTTTGGTCTCACTTAGGGTGTTCTGGGTAAAACGCGATCATATTTAGCCGTGAAGGTCTCGTTTAGGGTTGCACGCGAAAAAAATATAAAAATATAACCTATAACGTGGTCTCTTTTAGAGGACCAAAAAAGCTTGGGCCACGCCCAGATAGGTCTCCTTTAGGGGTTTAATTCAAAATTTCCGACGAGCATCCCTACCCCTTTCATATGCGGAGTCCCCCCGGGATCTTATTCCGGAATACATGCAGTCAATCGAGCATGACAAGTAAATTTTTGCCCATTTATAACGCCTCAGATCACACACACAGAAATACTTTTTGTCTCTACTTCAAGGTTCAGTCTCTTTGGTTAATAGGGAGCTTAAGCAACGACGACGCGGACGGCAACGAGAACGGCAAAAAAGCAATAGGTTTGATTAGAAAAACAACAACTTTGCACGTGCAGCACGCTTTTTTTGTACATTTCTTTGCCGTCATTGCCCGACTACAACGTGAAAGTGCCTGAATTCACGTTTTGTCGAGGACGGGAACACAAGACAACAACATTCTTTTCTTTTCCTGAACTTTGATACAGTCCTTTAGAATTCAACTCCAAAAACATTTGCCAACATTTGACGAAGTAAACGAGATGGAATAAGCGCGAAAAAGTTTGAGGCAGCGCGAATTCACTTTTTAAGTGACGTTTTTGTAGCCGTCGCCGTCGTTGTTGCTTAAGCTCCCTAATATAACTTCACTAACGTGATTCGATAAGTGTTTCGATCATAGCTCACGAAAACGTTAAAGTAAGGTTTGAAGTCATGTAAATCAGGGAAGAAAATGCAGAGACATACAGCTATTTCGAGAAAGGTTGTCGGAAAAATGTGCACGCGACAATCCCGAAAGGTAATACGGGATATGATCAATACACTGTTCCTGACGACTGTAGCTGTCGAACCTACTTTTGTTGCTTTCCTTTAGCACTCGCAAAAACATTTCCATGGCCTTTCGTGCCAATTCTTTCAAATTTCTTTGAAAAAAGGAGAACTCAAATCCACCCACAATGCCTTTCAGGATTGTCGCGTGCACTTTTTCCGACAATCTTTCTCGAAATAGCTGTATATAGAATCGTAAAGTACTCTACTCCAAGTTGCTAATGATACGCTTTCACTGTCGGCCTTAGTTTATAGTTACTAATGGACATTTATTTTTTAGTTATCTTTATAGATGGCTGATTCAGACGAATCAATGGTAAGATTAGTAACTAAAACCCATACTATAAATACAACGATAGAAAAACAAAACGGTGACTGAACCATAGATCTAGATTCGTGTAATAATAAAGTCAGTAGCATGTTAGGGGACAAGCTAACAATGGGAATCCTACTTAGAGCGTCTCCCAAGTATTAAGAGAAGCTACCTTTACACGCGAAATTAACTTTGAACATGCAACACCAAAAATTATTATCACTCCAATTTAATACGGTGTCTCAAGCTTATTTTTTTCGCGTCTTGGAAACGATTTTTAATAGCTTTTTTTTTCGCTCGTCAGATTCAATCTTTCGCGGCTGGCAAACCCTCTTTTCCCTTGGTATTCGCCGGGCGGGATGAAAAGAGAGAAAGATTCTTTCCGCTCTCCGAATACCAGGGAAAAGAGGCCTCTGCCAGCAGGGAAATGTGATCTTAAATTTATGCCAACTACGACATTGTGTTATTTGACGAACAAATTTATGGTGGAAGAGGTCAGCCAGAGTTTCTCCTATCTAAAGGGCTGTTTTTACCCAAGGCTTTGTTGAAAAAAACTGAGCAACCAGGAACCTACGGCGAAAACAGTTAGGGCAAAAAGAAGAAACTAACGGTGTATTTCTCCAGTTCATTTTCCAAAAAAACCTTCACAAAACGAAATATAACATTTACGGAAAAAGTCGAACAAGACTATTTACTAAAGAGTCGCGTACCTGTCCTTTTTATGACCCGACCTAAATGAATTTCTACTATTAGGAAGAGCGTTACTAGTTAAGAGGGCGCAGTGTGTGGGCGAGTTTCTAATGCTATCTCATTCGCTTTTTTAAGGAATCAGACTACTCTTCTGGTGACAAGAGGTGAGCAACTAACACGCTTCAGATCGGGGTTAAACATGAAGAAGTGGTTTGCTCCAGTAACTTTTGTACAAATAAAAGACGCTAAAGAAAAGCACGCTACTGCTTCTGCGTAAATGCTTGTTTGTAAACATGTTAACCAGCTTAACTCTAGGCAATACAATACCGCTCACAAATGGGGTGGCTTTTTCAGGTTTTACATGTTCTTAATAAAGGTACTTAATAACGTTGGACGGCTGTACCCTTTTATGCGCAAAAACTTTAAGGAACTTCCAAGGAAGCAAAACGACACAACCTAAGTGCTGTGACGTGTTCAGTAATATAATGGTAAAATGTTACGTCCCTTTTTTTAGACGGGGGTGCTCTTTCAAAAACTGAATATTCTGAAGACAAGGACTCACTTTGTTGCTACTGACCTGACTTTTCCTTTTCCTTTAGCGATGAAGATATGGATACAAACAGTGATTCCGGCAGTTCACCCACAAATCAGCCTGTGGTGCCCTTCGCGCTTGGGCAGGTGAAAATACTGTTTGCCACACCTTCTCACCCAAAACATCTACTAACATCTAATATTCAAAACAATGATTGTAAAAATATATTCCACTGACACAAGAAGAACATGTTAGCAAAATTCCACTCCTTTTTCAAAAACACAAACGAATTTAAATTCTATGCGCTAATAAAACACGCATGGAAACAAAGTAAGACCGACCGCAGACTGACCGACCCACTAACACTGACCGATTCTCTAATCGAGTGATTTACCGAGCACTTGACCACGTGGTATAGCAGCCCGAGTGACCAACATCAACTTCATTAACCACTGAAAAGAATGTTAAAATCCTTTTTGCTACGTCCCACGGCAACTCTCCTCTCCTTCTTTCAAATTTCAGTCGCTCAGAAAAGCTTACTTTCCGTTTTGAACATCATTCACAACACTTGATTCCAGCATAGGTCTCACTCTAATCAAATGCTTATCTTCTCTTACTAGGGACCTAACGCAAACCAAGCTGTGCGCCAACAAAATGATCATCAGACAAATCAAGCCAGGTAAGACACTAAAAACAGTCATGTTTTTGAGAACTATATACTAAACAAAGTATCATCTCCACCATATAGTACCTAACGACCTGTACCCACCCTAACTAACTTACTTGTAGTAAATAGTTCACAGGTTATCACAAAATAGGGAGGCGCATTCGGCCGAAAGTCCGAGAAGGTAGGTGGTGAAATAACCTGCTTTCCGGTGCGAGAGAGTATTGAACAGTCTTCTAGCCGAAAATGACTCATTGATAAAGTTATCATAAAAAGCATACTGAGTTAGAATGTTGTCACTGCAAGAGGCCAGATTACAGTGACAACTTACGCCTGTTACACTATGCACAACAACGTCTAATTAAAAGTCATAGTTTCACTTGCACTTTAGGGCACAGCTCTGCTAACCCTAACCCATAGCCTACAATTCGGCGTATGTTTAGGGCGAGCAAAGGCTGCTTGTTACTGATGAGTTTTTGTACTACTGAGGCCGGCCGCCATCTTTAAGTTTATCGATGACGCGAATAGAAGTTAACCCACTCTTTTACGTATCTTCCAGGTATGGTCCACCAAACATTGTAGCGGCGTCGAGTCATCTTCAGCCACAGGTGTATATGGAATCTTCTATATTATTCAGTAAACAAGTAACAAAGGCAACGTCGGTAAAACGGCATAAAGCCACACTTTTGCCTCGACGTGGCAATTTTTTGGGCCAAAGAAACATACGCATCTTCTCGAAATGCTGGCTGCGTAGCCCTTGCATATTAGGAAGGACTTAATATATTTCGTTAATTCCTATTTCATAATTTACTTAAGTTATGGGTTTTAACCTGCTTCTCTTTTTCCCCTCAGGCTGGTGATGACATGCCTGATCCTGTGGCAGTTTTTTGGTTCCTTGTCTTTATGTGTCTCATTTGCAAATATGTGAACTAAAAAAGCAGCTATTTAGTGTAATTTCCCATTGTTAAGGTTATCAACTTTAAGTAACTAATTCATGTCTGTCGAAGTAATTGTTACTGTTATTGTTCGATGTAAATTCGCTGATCTAAAACATGTTTATAACTTTTGTCAAAGCACAAAAAACGAGTAATGTCGATTTTACGAATCTCTGCGCAAAATTGTTAACGATAAAAACTCGAGTGGCTATTTTTATAGTGTTGTTATTTAATAATAAAAACGTAAGGTACCTGTGTTTGGTGTTGTTTAGTGAGACTTAAGCCATTGAGAGAGCTCTGATACAGAACCTATCATCCATCCGCGTATCCACTGAAACAGCCCCTCATCAAACAAACGTTTCGTTTCCCTACCGCAAAAAGAAAAACAATGAAATTTAGGTGAATTGTTCATGTCTGTGTAAAAATCAAAATTGAACAGGACCTTATTCAGCTGAATATAAAATGACGAGAATACACTTACTACAGAGACACTATTGAGACCGGCACGAAATGTCCGGCTTAGAGAGAGGTGTCCGCATTATCGACCAACAATTGAGGTCCAAGGAAGCCTGACACCAGGTAGTAAAACAACAAATAAATAAATAAATAAATAAATAAATAAATAAATAAATAAATAAATAAATAAATAAATAAATAAATAAATAAATAAATAAATAAATAACTAACTAAATAAATAAATAAATAAATAAATAAATAAATAAATAAATAAATAAATAAGGATTTGGAGGTAGCACATCCACATAGTGGTTCTTCGTCTACCTGATTCCTGGTCGAACTGGAATTTAGAAATGTTGGTTTTTGAGGAGAGAGGAAAACCGGAGTAAAAAACCTCTCGGAGCAAGGGAGAGAACCAACAACAAACTCAACATACCGTAAAATTCCGAAAATAAGCCCCTCAATGTATAAGCCCCTCCAAATAAAAGCCCCCCAAAATCGTAACGCAAAAAACCCTCCGTTAAATCGCCCCTCGGAATATAAGCCCCCGGGGGGCTTGTACTTGGAATTTGCCCTCGAATACAAAGTAAAACAAAGCAAAAATGGTAACTTTTTCCCCCACTAGAAGCTAGCCTAATCGATTTTGAAACGCAAATTTCCCTCCGTACATAAGCCCCTCCAAAAATAAGCTCCTCAAAAAGGGCCTTTGAAAAATATAAGCCCCGGGGCTTATTTTCGGAATTTTACGGTATGGCGTCGACGCCAGGATTTGAACCCGGGCCACATTGGTGGGAGGCGAGTGCTCTCACCACTGCGCCACCCTACGCCAACACCGGGTAGCAGACTTAACTTTTCCTAAATTTAAACTCTTCGACGCTTTTTTTGGATTTCGCGCTTTAGTCAGCAATTTTTCAGACGGACTCTGTACAAAATGAAACAATATCAAGGACCCACAAAACGATTTGATAGCCACCGAGCCACTTAAACCTGTCATGTTTTTGACATTCTTGTTGCCGTGACGTCTTAAACTCCCTACATGTAATTTCTGCGAAACCAATTTGCCAACGAGAGGATGCTGGAGATAAACTAAATGTTGACACCTCAATTACGATGTTTTATGAAACTTAGTACGAGGCACGTAACTGAAGATGTTCGTTCGTTTACGACAATCGCCGATCGCATCAATGCCCGAGATAGCTTGAGGTTTAATATTTAATTAGTTTTTCTTATATTTACTTAATTTGTTAAAAAACTGACCATGCACACAACTTCGGAAACTGCATTTTAAAGTGAGTATGCGATTAAAAAAACAAAGCTTCAATTTTTTTTTTATGCAGCGATTCAAAATTGCATTCCATTCTCCCCTTTAACAGCACGATAGAGTATGGATAGGCCTTTTCTTAACGTCCCAAAGCAGCAGTGTCTCTTTCGCCCGTTCAAAACAATGACTTAAAAAGAAGCAGTGAAGACGTTGCCATTAAACAAACATGACGACAGATTCCTAATTTATACATGACAGATGGAGGTTAAGTACACAATTTTCTAAGCCCCTGAAGACGTTTTTCTTGTCTATAAAAATACCTCCCGTAATCTGTTTAGAACACTTTCTTTTTTAACAGATTAAAACCAGCAACTGAAAGAAAAAATTGTGACATCAACTAAATAATACCTTAACATAGGAAGAACCAAATACACAATAAGCGCACACTTTTCCACGCTAACGCATCTTAACCTGAGATCTGTCCCGGCACATACTGCTTTAAAACAATGAAAAAATTCCCCGCTACTTTTGACTATGCAAATGTAGGTTCGATTACTGGTATAACAACTTGATCACTTGCGTGTCAACAACATTAAATAAAACATACTGGAAGATTGTGGTCCAAGAAGCTTTTGGAGGGAGTGCAATGATGACAGTGATGGTACGGAAATCTTCCATGATGGCAACTGTCGCAGAGTGGTGCGGACATAAATCTGGATGATAATTGTCAGAATCAAGAAAGGTTTGAAAATATGCTGCAAATACGATGGATACAAACACACGGTACTGGCTAAGGTATATAGGTCTGAAGTTAAATAAGTAAAAAGTTTGTAATTCTAGTTATTTATTCTAGCAATTGAAGTTCTCAGTGACAAACAGTAATTTGCAGCATGCAAGTAACCGAACTATCTGTGTTTGAAAGGAAACCCACGATTCACTTCGTTGCCTTCGCCAATTCTTAAAAAGTTTATGTTCAATATGCAAATTTTATTCCGAGATTCGACGGGTAATTTTGTGTTTCAATTTTTTAAGCTATTTGGAGAGTTGGACATGTGATTTCAAATTCCCACTTACACCAAGCATCATCAATATAAGGGCCAAGCAACATCAACCTTTAAAACGTAATGTTCGCATATAGTTCCTCTACAACGTTACCCAAATATTTCCTACGGTGTTGTGTCAAAATAAAAAGTTCGTTCGTTAGTGATAATGTCTTTTATACTTAAGTTACGCTTGGTTCAGCAAAGATTTTATAAGAAGATGCTGACGAGTCTATAATAAGATGGAAAGGGCCGACACTATCAAATTGTTTGTTTTGTTTTCCTTTTTCTTCCAGAGATTTTTTCTTGGAATGTGAATATGTACAAAAGTTTTTCGTGGAAACTTCAAGCCAGCGATAGCCAGACTGCAACCTCTACAGAAAAAATCTCCCAGAATCAGGTGAAAAATAAAATATATCAACAAACTCACGGGTTGCAGATTTTCCAATAGTCACGTGACGGCAATGAGCAGACAAAGGTGACTCGCGAAAAGTGAATTCAATTCCCGTTTGCCTCGTTTGCTTGCTCGCGTACTTCCTGATACGATTAGAGGCTACTCTTAGTCTAGTTAAATGGCTTGAAAACCTGGATAACTTTATTACTAATACTGAAAACGCATTGTTTGTTTTCATTTGTGAAGCTTCACGCAAAACTGTATATATATCCAGCAACATCTGTACTACAAGACTTGTATGACAATAAGGTTGGTTTAACATTATGTTAGGATGACTTGCTTTTTTGAAAAATACCAAACACTATAAATAAACCCGGAATGGAGTTACTTTCCGATTCAGAGTCATCTTAAATAGTACGAATATTAACATTAACCTATATGAGCGTATTTGAAGATATGATCTTTTGATCTTCAAACAATAACTGACAACAGTAACTGTCGCGAAAACCTTTTGGTATCAGCTATTGCTGTCCACTCAAAAGACGAATCCGCCTTCCACTTCGTATAGAGTCAAGCTACACGCACAAAATTCGGCTGGGACGTGACAGCTTTTGATAGAGTTTTATCCGGAAGTAGAAAACAAGTAAATCAGTTTTGGTCAGAACTCAGTAGCCACCCACTGCCGTCCACTTAAGTTTTGACAAACTAGAGACGGCAGAACTGAAAGGGAGAGAGAAAATGGAGGTAATTTTACAGTGCATGTCGAAATAACTTAAAGATAATACCGAGGTCAATAGGTTTCCTATTTTCTGTTTCACTCTTGCCTGCTTCGTGGCTCAAGTTTGTTTGTACTGAAACAAGAAAGGAAACGTTAAGAAACAGGGTACAAAGCTGACTGCAATAAGGAAGGGATTGCCCTCCACTCTAGCAACTTACAGAATCTTACATCGTCGCTAAATCCTTCAACCAGTCGCCTTAATTTACGCCCTTACACCTAAAGTAGTAATCAAATGACTAAAAACTTTGACTTTGGTTGTTTTTAAGACGTTTAGTCATGAAACCATTCACAATTCTCTTTCCGGCAGGATTTTGCGCCACACCAGGGAACTATCCACTGCTAACGGAGGAAAGTATAAAAGCCAGTATGCAAGGAACAAAGTTCCTTGATACGGTGCGGACCAAGTCACCTTTTCTCAAGGTTTGAGATCAAGGCTTGCGACATAAAATTGTGTTCCAGTGCTACAAGCCTAAGCTGCCCACAGACCGTTCGAAATTTCGGCCATTAGCAAACGCATGCGCTGAGGTTCGCATCCGCTGAGCCTCGCAGTGTACACTAGATGACGAGAAGCGAGAAGTGGATCGGCATTGAAGACAAGTGAAAAGACCAAACAAGCCAGTAAAAGTGGGATCTTAAACCAGGTATGTGAATATTCTGACCTAGCGATCATTGTAAATTACTTATACATTACTTTGGTATACTTATTGTCAACGAACGTTAGCGTTTCGAAGGGATAACGAAAGTCGACTCGATCAGTGCAAGTGTCATCGTAACATTCAACAAATAGCTAGGTTAGGTTTTTCTGGATTCCTTCTTTTTCCAACTCGGAAATCTCAAGGAATGGGGTAGTTTTAAAGTGTTTAAAGTTTGAAATGGCATCGTTCACTTAATGGGCCGAGGAAAGTTAAAAACAGAAGTTATTAGTATTAACCACTTTCGATTACCAAACGCCTTCATTAGATTACGGAACAGCTGTGCTTGTGGGGTAAACATTTTTAATTGCAAGTCATTTTAGCTCTAAATACCCTCACA
>BOPM01000624.1:132299-156187 GCA_022179025.1 Porites australiensis
CCTTTTATTTCTTCTTCGTGCGTGCTTCTGACGAGATACAGTTTTCCTATTCTTGCTCTGAAGATGACTTAATTGGTCGAAAACGTTTGATTTCAATATTTCTACAACATTTTACGCTTTTAAGATAATATTTTAGTTTCAGTTCTATTTCTTTTTTTCTTGGCTACTCACTTATGGTATGTAATCAAAATGTAATAGTCCTCAACGGTATTGCAATTAAATACACAATATAAAGAGTAAAACAACACTTCTTTTGATCTTTCCTTTTAGGGGTATTGACACTGAAACAGGAAGTCCCCAGGTAGGCACTTGCGACGTACAAATGTAGCTTTAAAAAAAGGTTTCGTAGATCGTAGAGTCCGGATTTAGATTTTTGATCTAATGAATCCACTTGAGCAATGAGTTTATCTTTATGTTCACAATCCAGTATTGTATCTTTTTTGTAAAAAAAAAAGGAAAAGAAAATCCGTTTTTGGATGCAAGAACCGAAAACGTATTTCCATTCTCTCAAAGAAACGTACCACCCTTAGACGAGCTTTCTAATGGTGTCGTATGTTAAATTTAAGATAGTTTTAATACAAAAATGTATTTGGGAGTTTAATCTCTAGTTTCTTCGAACCTTAACAGACCCGATGCAAAAATGGCTGTTGGATTAATATTCTTTTGTTTAAATCAAAATTTGCCTGACTAGCCTCGTTCGTCAGTACAAAATTAAAAAGAATACATTATCTCAAGTGGGGCTAATTAGGCTAATTTTAATTTAAACAAACGAATAGTACTCCAGCAGCCAAGTATGGGCACCCTTGGCATGATGCTGTGTTAATTCTTTCTTATATGTCGCTTTTATTTTACATTTTTTCACAGGAACACGACTGTTTGTGTGACACATGTCAAGGCACATCCAGAAATAAATGATGTAATTCTTGTTAGGTTATAATTTCTTAAAATACTCAAAGGAGATCAAAGGCTGTAATCAAGACCACTACATAGCTCTCTCCCTCTCTCTCTCTCTCTCTGTGTCTCTCGTTCATTTATCGTAGATACTGCATAAAAAGAATGTAATGTAAACATTTATAAGATCACTGTACTGAACTGAACTAAACAACTTCATTGACGTGTCACATCTTCTAGCTGGACACACGTAGCCCACTAATCTACTTGTAGCAGAAAAATTTGCACATGCAATTAGTTTGACCCACATACCAAGAACAATCGCGACCGGGACAAGGTGAAACATATTTCCCTAGTTTGGATTTCTGCGATATTTATTATGTAAAGAAGCCTGTGTTCAAAATACATTATGACTATCCGTGACATTTCATGTAAACATTACGTGACCTTTTACGCCCCATCGTGAAGTGCAATACTGGAATAGGTTTTTTTTAGTAAAATCCGACATCGTGCATGATATGCAGGAAAAAACGAACGAATTGCACATAAATAGTGTGTATTTTTATATACAGTATAAAATAAAATCATTAAAGAAACAAATTAGCGAACACAAAGAGTAAAAGTTGATTTTGGATTCATGAAGCTGGATGTGTTTGTTTCCTTGAAGGCAGTTTCTACAAATAAGGTTTTACCTAGGGGTAAAACACGTGAACTTGATATTCGTTTTCTGTTTTATAAGGAAAGGCATTATATATGATCAGATCTGGAAGGTCTGAAGGCAAAAATGATCAATTCACCGCAGGTGCAGGGAACAATCTTTTAGGCTTGTGCTTGTAGTTACATTTCAACACTGGGAACCAGAACAGAAACAACTACGAACGTAGAGCAGGTTTGTTGGACGTAACATTCATACAGACGTTGCCTTAATGGTTATCAACTCTGGTTTTCCCACAGTAAATTGTAGGAAATGATAGAAATTCAGATTGTTTATCCATGTACAATGTATTTAATATACTATCTTTGCTCTGGAAACACAATACTTTTTCTTTTTGTTTATTGCACTTTATCAAATAACAGTTATTTAGGTTTATATTTATAGAAAAACAACAAAACAAACCAAAAAAGGAAAAAGAAGAAAGAAAGAAGGTGAACAAAACGGTCTAAAGCCGGACTTGAACCCGGCACCTTCGACTGTACGAGACTATCCTTTACCACTACACCACTAAGGCTAAGTAGGTAATCATGATGAAAACTCTTTAATTTAATGCCTTATCCATGGAACTTCCGCCTGCAATTTCCTTCAGTATGATCGAGCCACATTAACCGAGCTATTGACAGTAAAAAAAACAATGTACACGCATTTCATGCCAACGAATGAATAAAATAACATATGCTTTACAAAGCCGATACACCTCGTCAGCGAAGTAGGACGCAAAACCTATGTGTTTTCTTATCTCGATTTCTGCTGTTATTTTGAAGCTAATGGTCAAAATCACATCAATTTTCGGCCCATAAAGGTTCTTAAGAATAGCATGGCATGACATTTTCTCACTTTCAGTTCTTTCAGATCACTTTCCCTCAAGCTGGAATTTGTATATCCCCCGTGATCTTCTGGAGTCAGAAGAGTAATTGCTCATTGTCTCGTCAAATAGTTAACGCCTGGACGAGTCAAAGGCTCTTGAAATCCAATCCCCAAGTTAACCATCGTACTCATTTGAAAGACTCCTACATGTCTTAAATTTGGTACGACCTCTAACCGTGCTGTAGAAAATTTGCCACAAAGAAAACTACGAGTCTGAGCAGCGAACGCCGAACGATGCACGCTCTCAGCGAAGAATTTGATCCCACCGAACTTTGAGCGTTGCGTGACATCCAAAAAACGGCTGCGAGGGAGACTAACCGAACTTTGGAGAGCGCGTGCTTCTTCGGAAACGACAGATCTTAATTCGCACACCCGAGCTCGGACCCGATTAATTACGAAGTCCGTCTACTACGAGTGAGCGAGTGACTCATTTGCATATCTCTGTCTTAATAACTCGTGGTACGCTCGCGCGTCCCCACGAGTTAAAAAGCGACCATAAGGAAACAAAGGCAAGACAGGCTAGGCAAAAACTCCGCTATGTTTTGTTTCCTTTTTTTAAATTTTTTTTTAATCGCGCGATTCTTGTCAGAAGCCCCTTGCTTAATTTCTAAATGCCATGGTCGCCCCTTCCGCCAAAATTAAAATTCTCATTTGTCACCCTATTCATTTCCTACAGAAGTAGTGGGGATAAGTTGATAAAATATCAAGCAAATACATCTTGTGTGATCTTGCCGTTAATTCTCATGACCACTCTATTTTACAAAGCATTGCTATTACAAGGAGAAATTTGATGCTTATCACGCTTAGGGTTCAAAAGGGTTAAATATAGCCGTAACCCAATTTTAACACTGGGAATCAGACAAGAAAGCCCAGGTTCATGAGATATTTATTTTGCTCGTGCAAAAGGAAAATCTATTTACGTTGAAAGCTATACTTTTGCCCAATATCCCGATTTATTTCACTCTTACAATATCTACCACTATTTTCCGAGAGATCTGCCACTATTTCCGAGAAAAGCTTGTGTACCTACACAAACAACCTCATGTAAAACGTTGCGGAAGTGCCACATCAAACGGGCAACAGATTGAAATCAAACAAAGGCCAAATGAACAATCGAGAATTTAATGTAACCGTTGACTATAAAGTTCACTAAATCATGCAGAGACCGAATTAGTGTGACTGTCAGATGGTCAAATAAATTCACTTCTTTAGAACTGTCACCAAATGTGTGTTCCGACCGAGTGGCGTTGATTGAAAACACAATCTTAAAATATGCTAATTCAAGCCAAAAATCCCGAAACATTAGCTCATTTCTTGCTTTAGAACATCATGATTTCTTATCCAAGGGAAATATTAAGGGGCAGACCCCTTACGCCAGAAGATCCATTTATATAATAAAACGGTAAAATCCCACCTAAATCGGTAAAGCGAGACGTGATTTGGTGGGAGAAGTAATTTTTTCTATTCCACAGCAGGAGCCTACGTATCATAGACGGAATATCGGAGTTACGTTTAACAATTTCTTCTCAGTTAATTCTACATAAAAAAAAACATTTTTGTTGTTGACCTGAAAACAGTATAGATGTTGTGGTTCAATTTTATCCTTGGCTTAAAATTTTTTTCAAAACTCATTACCATACATTATCATAACCGAAAACAAAGGGACATAAAATTTAAACCAAAGATTAAGTTGAACCGCAACAATACTGAACGCATTTTAACAAAGGTCAACTGTCGCAAGAAAAATAGACACATAAATAAAGTCATCTGTATAGGAAATACGGACAACTACCTGCCAAATCAATACTGATTAACAACCGACACTTTATCGATGAGAGTGAAGCAAAAAAAGAAAAGAGAAAAACACGCCTACAACCCAACAGTGCGATGGGCACTATTGTGAGAGGGAAGCTGCAACATCGGAAAAAGCTGAAAAACCTATTGTAATCGAGACACTGCTGCTTGTCTGAGCAAATAACAGTCAAGGGAAAATTCCCTGAAATGCACCGATAATCACCCAGAGAGGGATATTTAAGGAGAGTACGAGGTATGGATTGGCCGTGTCAAAGACTCGCGAAGCTGTTCAAGTGAGTTCTAAATAGAGGGCTAAATGATGCCTCTTTTGAAGAAAATAGCAAAGCTAGAAGACAATTAGAAGTTTTTATAGCTGGAGATCCACCGATAAAGAAGTATTTGGAAAGAGGTAGGCACATACTCAAACTTGTATTATGCGACGGCGGAAAATGTTTATATTTTGCAAGAAATTTTTAAAATATGGATTCGAAAGCTTTTAAAAAGCGGCACAAGGTTCGACACTGAGTTAATCGTTCTTTGAAGAGATTTCTTTCTTGGCTTGGATTGGTAGTTGAAGTTAAAGTTCTACAGCAAGGCCATTGTTTTATTAACAAGCTATGTCGTTTCCAATCCTGTGCTACTGGGCATAATACATAATTTTGTGTCCAGTGAGAGCATTTTGAAATGAAAGCTGCTGAGCAGTCTTTCCACGAGTGTCTTTAATGATAACTGAACCTTTTTTCTTTAGGTTTTCGAAATGGTATATAGAGATTCCACCGCAGCTTTCGCCTCGAAATCGCGAAAGTAAATTTCTTGCTGAAGACCCTCATAGATGGTACAACCTTATCACACAGGATGTGTTTACAACAAATTGATGACAAAATTTGTGTAAAGTGTCAATCAAGGATACGAAACTCCTGTTGTAGGTTTGACTGAATCATGTAAGGCTACCGTAAAGACGTCGAATGTGATACAGCTATGGCGTGTAAACGGGCTTTCAAACACTTGACCAGAAGCGAATACTACAGCTGTACGAAATGGTCACGATTGGTTGGAGTTCTAAATCACATGACTATCATGCGCGAAGAAAAGCGCGCCAAAAGCTTAGATGGTTACACAACAACAGCTGTATATAACATACACGATGGCCACGAATTTCTATGAGCTGCCGTGAGTATCTACTTTAAAGCCTTTATTTGTATCCCTTTTACACCTTAAGTCAAACACTGGGCCATGCGTATCTAACTTTTGAAATCGTTGATGAAGCTACTCTATGAAAACAAAAGGGGTATTGTTTTACCTCCCTTACAAAGCAACCATCTGACACGTCATAAGTTGACACGATTAACGGTGCTCTGTATATGAAATAATACCGTCGTCACAGAGAGAGAAAACCACGTGTTCACTGCGAGTAAGGAACGTTCGGTAAGAAGATTTAAGCTTTCCGTTGAAAAATACACTGTGCAGACGCATCACTCAGGTAGTTACGAAATCTTCGCAGCTGACTGTTCAGTTGACATTCCGATGGTCAAAGTTATGAGAAAGAAACAGTTAACTCCGAGCATAACATCTCAGTGATCAGAATACTAAACAGCGAATGCACGCCCATCAAGAATCCAAAATATTGACGTGCACCCCAAAGGCCCGATGAAGTGACAAATAGCGGTTACTGGCTGTAGCTAAGTAGGAATCTCCATTTAGGCAGGCGTTAGGTCCGAAGAAATTCAAACTTCACATGTTCTTAACTGTTTCAATTGCTTTCCCTTTCAATTTTTTGTTTTATTTTGTTTTTTTTCTTTAATTTCACAGAATTCAGACTGAGTAGATCATGGCCGCAGATCAAACGGAAAACATTGCTTTTAATGTAAGTACTGGAATACTAGATTTAATAGAGAGTAATTAACTCATGGTGTGAATGAACAAGGTTACCACAAATTGAAAACGTCGCTACATATTTGTTGCATTAAATCCTATAATCGATCTTGTTTTACTGTACAAAACCTTGTACCACAGTATGACGAATTAAACTGCCGTATTGTTCGGTAAAAGACTGGAAACAAACACATAGCTACGATTACAACTGCATACGCCTAAAAAATGGGACAGTCGCCTCCTTGACCGTCAGCGATTGTACTTTGTGTGAAACAGTGTATTATTTGCAGTTCCTTAAACGGTACTGTCTTGTTTGTTTGCTTTTGTTAATGCATGTAGCATGTAGATCAAATGTTGCAGTTGTTGCTTGTCCTTCATACATTCTACACCAAATGTGATAAAAGATAAAAATATTTTAGATAACTACGAGTATGTTTTAGCAAATTTGTCTGGCTATGATAGCCTGCGTACTGGACAGCTCAATACTAAACATGCATCTCGCTTTCTCTTCAATTTTAGCAGCAGACCAACATAGGGTGAGTCAATAGCCACTTAGGAGTAATTCGAAAATTATTTATTACACATAAAATTAGCTCTCCCTCATACAGTAGAGCCCTTCCTAGAAATAGTAATACATCTTCAGTTAGACTATAACAAATTGGCTGTTTTTCAGACGAAATCATGGACAAAGCTTCTACAACAGTGTATCAACAGATGCTAGATATAATAACAATATTACATGTAAATCACATTGAAAGGGTAATAATGCTTATGGTTTGCAAGATATTTATACAAGAGCACGACTTGACTTAACCTTACTCAACCTACCATAGCGGAAAAACACAAAATACTTATGCGAGTAGAGTCAAATATGGCTCTGTAAGGTTATTGAAATTCAAGGGCCATGATAACAGTATTGGTCAGAACTTGTAGTGTAAAATTAAATTCTTTTACAGCGATCATGTAAGATAGTTCAGTTACATTTCATGAGTCTTGAAATCACTAACAAGTCCCTCTGTGTATTTAAATTGACTCCCAAGGAATGTAACCTTTTATTGCATAAATATTAGACGATTATTTAGGCAGGTGTGTGACACCTACTGTATGGGTATTGTTAACCTGTTAAACGGTGTACAATTAATTTGTAGACTACCTGTAAAAGCAGACGTCTGAAGTTATTAGCTCTTAGCTCAGGTCTTAAAGAAGTCACATCAACAGACAAACCTCTAAATCCTTTACCCCTTAACCTTACACACACTCCGGATAGTGCAACATTAAAATGTATGCTCATTGCAAGCAGCTATTTTGAGGAAAGCATTAGGTGTAAGATGCAAAAACACTGCTGAAGACTATTCTGGACACAAGAAGTGACTTTGTGAACCGGAAAGTAAACAAAATACTGGCACTAAAGGTGAACACATGCACCTATTCCGTGCAATGATGCGACAATTTAAAAATTACTTACCCTCAGACTTCATCTTTGTTGCCTTCCAGGTTTCCCCAAGATCCAATTTATTCCCTAGAGGTAACAAAAGTTTTCTTTAATGAATGACATTTAAAAGATTAGCCAAGAATTAATACACACACACTAGACACTTGAAAGGCCTAGTTACATATGAACTGAGATATTCAAATCAGCAACAAATAACTATTCACAGTAAAACCCCAAGTAAAATGATGAGGTGCCTGGGGATCGAGAGAATGTGTTAAACTCTATCAAGGTAAAGGTGCACAAGCCATGAGGCTCACATGGCTGGGGTTAATCCCAGGCTCTGTAGCACGAGGCACCCAGGAATATTGCTACCCCTGCACCCCCTGGATGGGATGCTGGTCCATGGCAGGGTTACCCCAGAGAGTATGTTGCCATTACTCACTTGCACACCTGGGAGAAGGGTGATGGTGTAGCAAAATTTCCTGACTATTAAATAAAGGGGCTATTCAAGTGATACCGGGATGACTTTCATTCCACATCCATGTATTTCTCGGCATTTGTTTGCATGAGACTAAAATGACATTTCGTTACCATACAAGTCATTCCAGAAAGAGTTCATTCTGGTTTTCAATCCAAATGGAATTCTCGTTCTGGTATGGAATTCTGGTAGCTTGTAAGCAGAAAACGAACCTCGTTCTAAATTGAAAATTGCAGACTGTGTAGTCTGGGGCAAGCGGTCCATGTGTATCTGTTCTGGCACAAAAACTATGTGAGCAAGAACACCTCAGGCTTAACCGGTGAATTGTACTGTGAGTTTTATGAAGTATGAACTTCCTTCTAGAATGAAACTCATTCCAGAATGAAGTCATTCCTGACCAGTTTCAAGTCAACAGAACCTAAGAAAACAACATGAAGGCAAGACTGGTCATTGGACCAACCGTTCCAAAATTTAACGTGTTACTATACTACCCAGTTACCACTCTTCCACAGACACCCCACCCAGAGTATCATAAGCCAATCAATTTCCGAGTCCCTAAGTGCACTTCAGGGTTACACTGTGTGAGTGGACTGTAATCTTGTGCAAATAATTCAACTACAAATGCCACCATACATAAGATTGAATTCAAAACACTTATACAAGGTTTGGAGCGAAAGAGAAGCCGTACTTATGTGCAAAAATGTCTTAAAATGGATGGTTTCAAATTTATCAGCCCTATGCTCAGACTACTTCCATCATTTGAGGGTAGGGGGGGTTGTTCACATGCTGCATAGCAATATGAGTGTTGCAATAATTAATTACATGCATGACTTTAACACCATTATGAATTTCAAACATTTCTCTTGTGCAGCTTGGAGAGCATCATGAAAGGGTCAGCCATGAAGAAACGAGGTAACACATTATTTGTTGTCATCTAAAGCTGCAAGTCAAAAATTAATATGTGGGAATGTTCACACAACAGGGAACCTCATTTTGCTTATGTCCTCCACTGATGTTAAGACCTAGTGGCCACTTAACGTTTAATTTATTACTAGTAATAACCAAAGGTTACATAGTGCAAGCGACAATGATAGATCGAAGGTCAAAACGCTTTGGCTCCATTGTTGTGCTTTGCGTACGTTTGCACGTGATAGACAGTCAAAACACGTGAGATCTGATTATGAGTGATAGAAAGCCCAAACAGACATAATCAAATTGCATCATGTGCATTCCACTCATTCCTAGTGGAAGTCCAAATGAATGCTGGCTACATACATGCAATGCATACGTAATAACAACCTGGAGAGTAGGATTGCGGCTCCTCTTGTTGCCCGCAATAACTATTTGAATTTTCAAGCATTCCCATATATTCATGGTCGAGGGCAGGCCCTTAGTTATTTTTAACATGCAGAGTACAGCCTGGCAAAATTTTGACAGGCAAGTTCAATTTGAGTCACTGATAAGATTGCAAAATAGGCTGCCATCTGTGTCCTGCAAATAATAATATACCTTGGGCTAGAAGAGGATACAATAGCATGAAAATGATAATAAAAATAATAATAATAATAATACAGTGGACCCCTCTGAATACAGTCACCAATGGGCCAAAAAATTCTGCGGTATTAATGGGTGACTGTATTATCGAGGGTTTTTTACAAGAAAATGTATGGCCGTTTTGCCAAAATAACAAGGTTACCATATTACCAAGGCGGCTGTAAGGAAGGGTTCCACTGTAATGTTAATACATATATATACATACATACATACTTTATTGACTTTCCTCATGGAGGCAATAATTCAATTAATTACATCCATTTAAAAAGATAAAAATTTACTACAATAAAACCCTACTTCAAGGATGCTTAAAATATTTACAATAATATTTATCAGAAGTATAATGTATTAATTAATAATAAACTTGTACTTAAAATCTCTAATAAAAATATTCACACTAAAATTTAAATGACATGATAAAAACTTAAGAATCTATAAAATCCTTGACTAGTTTACATTTCAGATTACACTTAAAGGCAGATACTGATTCAAAGGTTTTAAGATGGCTATCCATGGAGTTCCAGATACTGACTATCGTACAATAAAACGTCCTCTGACCACAAGCAGACTTGAAAAGTGGAATGTTCAGCATCTGTGAACTTCTCGTGGCACGCCCGCTTATTTCTCCTTGCTTAATTAACAATAACAATAATGTCCCACACATTTAAATGTAAACATGAATCTCATGATCACCAAGTGTAACAATGGAATGAGTTAAATATGATGATAGCTGTAAAGGAACAAGTTAATTCCATGAGGTTCACAAGATGTGCAAACCTTCAATGGACAAGGAAAATAACCACCTTGAAGACATCAGAGTTACTGTATCTTTCTGTTTTATGACTTGTCACAAAATGCAAAACAACAAAAAAATTACAAATCTGTTCTAGCAAACAGTCCTCTAAATTTTTTTAAACAATAACTCAGACATTGTTTCCCACGACAGTTGAAAAAAATGATAGTACACAATGAAACAAAACAAATGACTACAATGATTCAGTATTGACAAAATAAATTAATGTTCTAAAGCTGTAAGAGAATGATACTTGTGATCCAACAGCTAAAGATTATGCTAATTTATGCTTAACCTCCCTCTATTAAGTGGCTACTTGCCCAATGATGCAAATGTATTCTGCTCAAATTACACAATTTATGACTTGCCAAACTTCTCTGACACAACATCTTTTAAATTTTTCGCTAACTAATTTATACGTTTAAGAACACAATATTGTCAACGCAATGTAACAAACTCTGTAACATTGTGCAGTTCAAATTCAATGGCTATTTCACAATATGTAACACCGAAGATGACGGATGTACTGTCTAAACATGTGGAAAATAAAGAAAGTTGCTTCATACATTCAAGTGATACAACAATGTAATTTACAACACTTTGAGTCAGTGAAACATGTCATGTTTCGAACCCAGCTTCAACTGCTTAGAGGGGGACTGGGCCTAGTTAAGGTCTATTTAGTTAGCAGGGATTCTTGCATTTTATCTCCACTTTAGGCCTAAGCAAGCTCAAGCCTACTCCACATACCTTTTGGAACTACTGTTCACAAATAATGAAATGGTAAGTTTTAATATGTCAAACTAAGATTTTGCAAAATAAATTTTAATTTTAACAATAATCTTTTAGCCCACTTTCGTGGATCACATATAATAACATGTTCTAGCATAAGAACCATGCTGTCAGATTAATTATGGGTGCTCCTTGGGATACTCTATCTAAGGCTGTACTTGACAACCTTAACATTGTCCAATTTCAAGATTAACATGGTGTCAAACAGAAAATTGCACTGAGGAGAGTAAAATAATCATAGGAACAATGCCTGCTTAATATTTTTTCATTCCACTATATATTTCTTGTATTTCATTTATTTTATTATGTACTTGTGTACATCAGTTTGTGGCCCATGGCAGTGACCAACTAAATAGTTGTTGTTGGGCACACATTTTACTTTTTATTATTTGTTCAACTGTAATTTGTTCTTCTCTTTTTTTGCTTTTGTAATGTATTGTAACATTAACTTATATATTTGTCAATAGTACAAAACAATAAAAATTCTGAAATCTATAATCAGTATGGCAAGGCTATCATCATCATCATCATCATCATCATTCTTGTCATTGTCACCATTATTATCATCATTATGCTTTGTAAACTTAGTAGTATCAGATTTTAATTTGGATGATTGCTCCTAGAAAGGGAATTAATTTTAATAGGATCTGAGACACTACTGGTAAAGGGCTTACTACCTAAGTAGTATTTTTAAGGTATCAGAACATGTCCCCTTGTAAACTAATTGTGTAAAAAAAACACTTCTTGTTCATTGGCACTCGATAAACACGAACTCACTCCAAGACGATAGACATAAACATCCATAAGTTAAAGGTAAGAGCCAACTAAATCACCTTGAAAGAAAACCAGAACATCTTTTATTGTTTAGCATGAGGCTTGGTCCTCAGGGGTTTCAATAAGCACCGACGACCAACAAAACACGTTGGCTACATTGCTCCAAGAAGTAGGCTACTTTTTCCCCCCAAAGAAGAAGCAACTATTTTGAATAATGTCATGGACAAAAACAGAATTTGTTCACGCGAAAATGTACGTAATGTGGTAATAATGATTTGTTCATTGCTTGTAGGATTTAATTGTGGCTAATAGGTCAAAATATGACTTAAACCCAAATCTTCTTGAATGAAACTCTTTTATAGTCCTCTGAACGCTGGAAATTGCTTATTTAGGGTTTGTAATTTTAAAATTTTCTGAGGGAGCATGTCCTCAGACACCCCTTGAAAATGCGGACTACTGGCCCCTTGCTGAAACAGTCGGTTACTCTATTCAAACCCTGGTCCTTATGTGCAAATGTGCGGTCATCGTAATTCATGTGTGTGTAGTCAGCATAAACAATCATTAACATACATACATGTATTTTCCAAGCCAAGATTACAAACTTTATGTATCTACTATTTTTTTCTTACCTTGGTGCATACGGCAGCATCTGCAGTCATACATGTAGCCCTACCCTTAACATACACTGTGCCTTCTCTACAACTACAAATACATTTTGAAATCCCCATGGAAATATTTTCAAATACTGCTTTGAATGTTAATCAAAAAATTTTGTCCAACAATAAATTAATGCAGCTATCGTTCAAAGGGTTTGCATTCTACTACAATCTTCTCTCTCAAACATCTACAGGGTGGATCAGCTATGAGATAAGAGGGAAGAGCACTAGAGAGTGAATGGCTGACAGCTCAGAATTTGCTGCTAATAGCTTTGGGCATCTGATAACAGCGATATTACACATTTATATATAACAACCTACTTGTAGTAAAGTGCCCTAATATGTTTAAAATGAAGGGGAAAAAAAGTTAAAAAGGAATTGTTTAGATTTGTTTGCATACACATAGGAAGTTGCAATAGTTTTAAAATGTTTTTGTTACAGCATAAAAACAAACAGCAGTAATGGCTTCTATCCTGAGGCATATATTTCCAAGTGTTTAAAATTTAAAACCACAAAGCTATTGATTTGTGTTATGAAAAAAAATTTGTAAATAATATTTTTGTTCACTGTCCATCACTGTAAATAGTAATATTGTTTATTCTGTACATCCCAATTGATAGCAAAACAATTTAGCAAACGGAATTGTTAAGTCCCTTTAAGCCCCAATATCCACATACAAATTCTCCAGACTGATTTTGACACTTGCTTACAGTACATTTCCTTAAAAAATAAGTTAAGAAAATTTTCTGAAAGATCAAAGAATTTTTTCTTACGTTGATCATTTCATAAATTCTCATAACTTTTTCTCTTGATTCGGTATTGATATTTTTAGGATGAAAATTTTGATCACACTTGGGACTTAAAGGGTTAGCATGCATATCAATAAATATGCACCTACCATAGAATTGCGAGTAAGGAAATCATTTCAAGTTAAAAGATATACAATGATGTATGTTTCATCATTCTAGAATATCTTTTTGTCAACTGAGAAACAGGCCTATCAATAAGCAGGTTTTGTACTGTACCTTTTGCTCAAATATCCTGCAATGGATTTGTACAAGTAAACCAAACAAAATTTGTACATTAAAGTATAAGCTACCGTAGAAAACAAGTTTATTTGTCGCTTGCAGGTTAAGCTTCTGTTCACTTTTTTTTCACTCTTGCTTCGTTTGAACGTTGAGGTTAAAATCTGTAATTTGGACTACAAGTAAATTGTACATAGCCACCATTATGTTGATCTGTGTTCCTTGTATTGAGTACAAAAGATTGATGCCCATATTTCAATAACAACAACAGACAAACGAACAGAGGGTTGTCTGCATGTGGTGCCATCTTTGTATACACATTTTACGTTTATAACTAGCCTGAATTATATAATGCAACGTGTAAGATAACTCAGGACAATTTTTTGCTAAAAGAAGTGTGATAAACATGTTGGTTAACTGCAAAGGGAGAGGAATGTTCACATTAAATCTCTCGAAAGAAGAAGTCTCTTAGATTAAAGTTTGACCAAAACATTTCTCACAACTCAGTTACGACAAGTAGATGTATTTTAACAACAACCCCATCGCCCAGGATCCCTGAATAAAGTTTTTGTTAAAAAATTTATCCAACGTTTCTGTTGCTTATAAAATACTTACAACTGTACAGGGCCAAACAAAATTCGCTATGTACAATATGAAAAATGCATAACATACTTCGCAACTCTGCCATAATAATAATCAGTTAATTTTGTATAATAATAACAAAGCGCAAAGTAACTATTTTTGACCTGAAACTTAGACAAAGTGAAACTATAGTAACATTAGCAAATTTCCCACTTTTGTCTGAGTCTTGTCATTAAAATGACGAAAACAACAAAAGTCAGAAAAATGTTGCAAAAGTCACTCTGATATCATTCCTGGCTGCACTATTGAATTATCTATTAAGAAATAAACTTGGAAGTTTAAACAACGTGACATAATGTATCATGTAACACAGTCCTGAACACTTACCAGTTCTCTTTCCCGATTACAACCAGTCTGTTTCTGATTAGAGTATTGGAAATTTCCAAGAAATAATATTTCACTGTACTGTACATCTACTTTCATCTCAACAATCACTGTTCCTAAAGGGCCAAAAAAGGAAAGAATAGTAACCAAATGTTAACAGATTTTTTTAAAAAAAAGATCATTAACCAGCAGATTTTTTAAAAAAATCTTCAAACTCAAAAGCCACTAATCATGGAGGTTGGGCAGTTTCATAACAATGGTCATTAGACTAGATATGGAAAAAATAAACATTGGCCACAGTTAATTTGTCATGTCATAATCTGACACTAATCATTTAAATGCTGTTGGATAATGTTATTCTGAACAAAAATAAAATAATGTGTTGCTTTCCAAAATTTCAGGTTTACAAACACATTGCACGAAAAATGAGATTATCAAAAGTCATTGTTGACTGGGAGATTTCCTGTTTGCGAGCAGATGATCACCTTGTGCATGCACATTTGTCTCATTGCCTCCGAGGGTTGCCCTTCTGGTTTGCTTTGAATTACTTTTGCCACTCTTTGCCATTTGTTTAATGCATGTTTGCCTCCAAATTCTCTTCAGTTGCGACATACAAATCGATGATTTGTTTGTTTGCCATTTGTAAGGACTGTTTTTGCTTCATTCTTTTGTTTCTTCCTTGCGTTGTTCTACTCGACACACCAGAAACAGCTTGGATAACTCATTGCCTCCTTGTGTATCTTTAACTTTGTCATTGCCCACCTTTTTGTCTACCGTTACCACTTCTGTGATGGCTCTTCAAACATATGGTTCTACTTCTTGTGCTGTGATATTGCCTGAATTTTTAGCCTCAGTGATTCAGGGTATTCAAACACTGATTTCAGCCATTGTGCAGCAGTCTTTATCTGCCACAGTTAGTGCACCTCCAGTTCCAGTTTCCATTCAAGGTCTTCACACCACTGCTCAAAGCTCCAACTACCCAGCGCTTGCCGATACATCCATAATTAGTCGGTAGCCAACATGCCCTCGTTTATATGTGGATGACCCTTTTCAGGCATCATTGTATAAACTTACCCAGCTCTCTTTCGCATTGAAAGTAAGCAAGAGAAAATTTCTCAATGCCTGCTACTTTTCCCACACAATGTAGTTTTCTGGACAGATCACAGTGTGCACTTCATCAATGATGCGCTGGAGATTTTCTTGCGGATTGAAGTCTGGTGAATTAGCAGGCCTTCCTTGCTTGTTTGTTTTATCTTGTTTTCAACAAAACTGGATATTGCTAATGCAGAACAACGTCTGAGTGGCCAAAGATGTGTAAGCTAGTGTTCCATTTTGAAGGAGGTCATTTGCCTGTTGAAGGCACAGCAATCCGCTAAAGTCTCATTTCCTGCATGAGGAGAACCACGTTACTGCCAATATCAGCAAATTATTAATAAAAAATAAGGAAATAACATGCAAGTGATAAGCCAACTGCAAGAGTGTCCTTATCATTTAAGCGGCTGACCAGAAATTATCAAAGGGACTTCAATGTCTTGCACCACTGTAAGTTACGGTGTTACCTGGGAGTGTCTTCAAGGTGGTACAGGGCTCGAAATTCAAAAAAATTATAGTCACCAGATGTAAAGTTGTAGTCGTCAGTTTGTATAATGTAAATGATGCAGTTCATAGCATGGCTCGATCCATCATAATTTGATTGTTTGAAAATATCATGCACAGATGTCAGTTTAAATTTGGAGGTAAGATGAAAGTAAGACCCAATGTTTGTTTTAACATTACTCTTTTAATTTAATTTACCGGTAAATCGTAAAGAAATCTGGTTGCCATAGTGGCAAAAAAACCAGATTTTTTAGTCGCCAAGGAGAAAATGTTACTCGTATTGGCTACCATATCAGTCACAATTACCAACCACATGGTATGAGTGGTTGATAGGAGCAGATTCGTGGGAGACAAGTGCCAGCAAAAGAGCTTAACTAGATAAACATGATCATGATCAATATAATGGTAACTCATGTGTCATTGACTGAGATTTCTTGGTTAGCCTGATGTGTACCAGGAAAAGGAAGATAAACTCAGCAGTGAAACAAGGGCAGGTGTAGAGCACACCTCCAGTTTGCACTGAATAACTATGCTAATTTCTCACTTGACTGCATCCACATATATTACATCGTAAACCTGTTCCCAGGAGACTACAACACTACACCTCCCCCCTTTTATCTAGTTCAGCAAACAGTCCCTATACAAAGTGTCCCACGTGGAAGTTCAAACCCCCGTGGACCTTCTGAGTCCCGGCCACGTGTGGTTTGATGTGGGTCCCCTACTACTTCTATCTAGGGCAAACTGTGAGGGGCTGTCAAGGTACGCATCTAACGAAGTTCTCTCCTCTGCTTGGGCGTTACCAGGGCCGTTTTGGTCCAAGTCCAACACGTCATACTGCTTCTCCCTTGCATACTTAAGTACTTTGTATTGTGATGAGTTCCAGGCTTTGATCTCTCCCCCTTTTAACCATGACCATAGTCCCTTTCACCCCCATAACTGAGTTACGTTGACCCCAGCATATGACTCTTCTCCTTCCTTCTTGGAACTCTTTATTATTGGGCCGATCAGCTCTGTTCTGTTTCAAAAGGACTGTGTCACCAATGACAATCGATCGTTCTTGAGCATTTCTCCTTTTGTCTGCATACTCTTTCATCAGTTTTTTCTTTGACGCATCTCACCTCTGGACCTGGTCACTCGAAACCTTCTTTCAGGTAGTTTCCTACATAAGTCTCTTCCCAATGTGAGCTGGTCCAGGGTCTGCTTTGTCACTGGGTGGGGCATAGCATGATAGTTGCCAATGGTTTTTTTAACTTCCTGTCGAATGGGTTTCCTTTCACGTCTATACCAGCAGTTTTGGGGCCCTTTTTCAGCATCTGCAAAAGACATTCTATGTCTCCATTGGCCTCAGCCCAAGCAATAGTGACTTTGCAATGAAAGAATCCTTGTTCCTGAGCAACGTTTGAAAATTTCAATCCAGTTGACAGGGGCCCATTGTCCGACTTGATCTCTTCAGGAATTCCAAATGTGTTGAACACGCATGTGAAAAGTAAAAAGGCCCTTTCCACTAGGGTGTAACTTTCTATAAATTGTGCGTTGTACTGCACGGTACACAGGAATGAATGGAGTTCCTTGGCGTTGCACAGAGGTTCCGCCTCTTTTATAGCCTCTACTTTTGCCGGATCAGGGGAGGCCCCTTCTTTTGAGAAAACCATTCCATAATACAGACATCTGTCTTTATTGCATTCGCACTTGTCCTTATTAAAGGTGATTCGTTTCTCTCTAGCCCTCTTGAACAATTTCTCTAAACACTGGTCATGTTCCTTTTGGCCTTTGCCAAATACAAGAATATCATCACTTATATTGATACATCCAGGAATGTCACACATTAACTCCTTGCTCACTGTATCTTGAAAAATTTCTCCAGATGATTTTGTGCCGAAATTTAGTCTCTTGTACCTATACAGGCCCACGCGTGTTGCAAACGCGGTGATGTCACAACTGTTCTCTTTCAATTCCAACTGGTGATAGCCATGGTTCATGTCCAGGTGTGAAAACAGGTGGCACCATTGAGTTTGTGTATAATATCATCCAGTGTAGGCATAACTGTGTGTACACATGACATGGCTTTATTGGCTTCCCTCATCTCCACATTCAATTGTATTTCATCAACAGACCGTTTCAGAGTTATTTCAACAGGTGAATCCCAACTGGTAGGCTTGTCTACTTTCTCGATTGTGTCATCAGCCATAACTTTCTCCAGCTCCACCCCCAGTTTAGGTCTTACACTAAAAGGTATCCTTCTGGGAGGCTGTGCCATGCGCTGTATTGCAGGGTCAATGTGCAAATCCACTTGCACTCCTTTCACCTTTCCAATACCCTTGAAGAGGTCAGCATAATCTCCCACTAGTTTGCTTATAGCTCAAGGCTGTGCTCTAAGGAAAATTGAAGGGAGCCCAGAGCTCTGAAACTGTAAAATCTAGGGCTCCCAGCATATACTTTGTATGAAGAAAGTAAGATTTTCTAGTCGCCCAAGAGCAAAAGTTAGGCGCCAGGGGCCACCAGGCTTTGCTAGAGCACAGCCCTGTAGCTGTTCCATTCGATTGAAACGAATTTGCAACCAGCACAAGACCTAGATCTTTGGCAGTCTGTAACCCTATCAATGGTTAGTGTTTGTGCACCCCTTTATAACATGGAACGTCGCCAGGGCCATTCTCTTGCCAGATTCAACCATCACACTGAATTTTTCAATCACCTTCAGAGACACCATAGGACTTTTATCTGTTTGAAAAGCACGTAGCACACTTGAAATGCTTTCAGTGTGACCTTGCCAGCCAGTAACTGTTGAAAAAGTACACTCGTCCATGACATTAACTGTCGCCCCAGTGTCCACTCACACCTGAAACTCACACTTCTCTACTTTAATACATCTTATGGGTCTGCGTTTTTGTTTGTCCTCCACCGCTCCAACCATCTCGATTCTGCAAAGAGACTCTGTACCACTGCTATCTGAGGGCTCTTCCTAACAAAAGGTCTTGACTGCTTCTTTGTTTACTATCTCTCTGATTCTTCAGTATTTAGCAAAATGATCCTCGTCGCCAATGTAGAGTCTTTAGTTTTGTTAGTTTCACATTTTCTTCTGTCGAACCACACCTCTAGTTCGTACTGAATATCTACATTTATACTAATTTCTTACTTTACTACATCCGCATATGTGTCAGCAGGGAAAGTTATCTGGTATAGTGGAACATACATACAGTCCTAGAGGTAAAGCTTTTGAGTGGCAAAACGACTATGACTATGACTACAACTTACTATGACCCCTAGACTATGATCATGACACCATTTTGTACAGGGCTCAAAATTGAGACTGATACGATTGCCAATGCGACTGACATTTTCTCCTTGCGACTAGAAATTCTGGTTTAGTTGCCACTTTGGAAACCACATTTAATTTAAAAGAGTAAAGTTAAAACAAACATTTCATCTTATCTTGCTTTGCTTTCATCCAAAAAAATGTGAAAAAATCGCATAAACAAAGCCAGTTTACCTCCAAATTTATACTGACTTTTGTCTGCAAACAAACAAATCTGATGGATATCACCGCACTATGAATTGAATCATTAACATTATACAAACTGGCATCTAAAAATTTGCATCTGGCGACTACATTTCTCCAGTTTAATAGTCGCCAAAAGGCACTCCAATGAGAGCCTACTTATCCTACTGAGAGCCTACAAATTTATACATTATTTTATTACAAAGCTACACAGAGCTTTGCTTCCCTTGCTCATCGAAGTTCGGAGTGTGCAGTTGTATCAGAGATCCAAACCCCGGACGCAAGTATTAATTTAAGCTGTCAATCCGCTAATAATCTCAACCGTGAAATGTACAGTGTAAGAAAAGTTTTTGAGTATTCTTCCCTCCCCCTTCCACGGCTCATATTTCCTTTCGCTCCGACTTTCGAACTTTGCTCGCACAAGAAACGTTTGCTACCGTAAGCAGCCTACAAAATGCTCTATACTCAACGTCTCTTTCATAACATTGATTCAAAGTATGCGACGTAAAAGCCGCAAAGTTTGGTCTCTAAAACTACGCATGTAAAAAAGCACACACGCGCGCGGACCTCCATGCGACCACAATGAATCTATCAAGAAATAATGATCAATCGACCTCAAATCTCCTCCTTGCTCTTATCCGTACGTTTAGCATGTTCGTTGATTAGGAGGAGTATAAGAGCACTGCATGCTTTAGCAATGCGTGGGGCTGTATAGACATCCTACCAAAGGAATTCTGAAGCCTCAAGAAGCTCAAAGGAGTAAAACGTCAGTTTAAAACCACAAACGATATCCTGTAACTTACGATTGAATGTAGCCAACATCTTACACAATTTCTTCGCTTTGAACCCTCTCCGTTTTTGTTGACGCTGGTTATAAACACAAAGAAGTTAAAACATGCTGTTTCTCGTGATCATCTCGAAGGAAAAGGCTTTTTTCCTCTAATTTCGGCAAACACATGACTATGACCTGCCCTGACAAAGCTTGACCCAAGACCCGAGGGAACGTTATGTCACTGACCAGAAGGATCGCATTTCATGTCAATCGGTCGTCGTCCAAAAACTCTCACTTTCAAAACGAGGCTAAGTGCAAACCCTTTCTTCTTCTAGACGACGCATTAATGTCCGAGACGTCTGGTGTAAAAACGGGGCGCAGAAAAGTAGACGACAGCAGTAAAAAGAAAACAGATTTTTCTTTCTTTAAAAAAAAGACAAAAAATGACTCTTTCCAGTCATTTCTGGACGAGTTGGGCTTACACAATGTAAATGTGAGCCAGATTAGGTCGTTTAGGGCGTCCTGTTTTTACACTAGACGTTGAAGTCGTCTGTTAAGTGCGTGTGAACGACGCAAGAAGACGTTAAAGTAGGCATAAAAACGGCCATTTTGTTTGCATGAGAATAAAAAATCTTTTTCATATCAATACATCTAGTTTCGCTCCTAGCCTCGCTTTGAAACAGAGGCTTTAGGCAACTCGAAAATGGTTTCGGAGAGGTCCAAGACTTTAACTTGGAAAAATCCAATGTTCTAGAAACCCGTCCAAAACGACGCGTCTTTCAGTTTTGAAGCCACCACACATTTTCATGCTTTCACGAATTTTTCATCCGGCAAAGTAAAACACTGACAAATCCTCACAAGTTCGAGAGAAATCAGAAATTTGATCAACCGTAGAGATATGAAAAGCTGACGTTCTGAGGACAGGCGAGGGGTTTTGAGTCAGTATTGTAAATCACATGGTGAAACAGCGCTTCTGGTAGGAACACAGAACATGGAAACATGAAAACCGAGCATAATACCGTTGCTCCACTATTCCGATGATGTGTCTGATCAGTATGAGCCATACACAACCCACAATCCATAGATTCGCTCTGCCGAAGGGCTAACGCTCTAAACGTCATTTTTACAACGGGCTTCACAATCTTTTTGCGGTGGTAAATTAGCTCATTTTATCAAAAGACTTCGAGCAGTCTCTTTTATATTCCGCTTTTGAGTTACAAGGTCGAGATCACACATGAGAGGCGAGTTTTCGCCACGGGGAACGAGGGCGGAAGCCCTTCTTCTTTTTATTGACATCTTACGGATGACAAGAGTGTTGCTACTGAAATGACAGGAATGTCCCCCTTACTGACGTGCATGATTGGAGTGACTCACTCGCTAACAAGACAGGAGTGCGGACTCCTTGGCTGACATAACAAACTGAGTTACTCACTGTCAAAACATCCGGGAGTGGATTTCAGTAAAAGCCCGCGACATCAGCTCGTACCCGCGAGTAAGAACCTGGTTTTCAAGACTGAACCTGTCTCGCTAAAATTTGCCACTTAGGCTCCGTCCATACCAGAACCTGTTTAGCCTAAAATCTCCAAAAATAGGTCTTTTAAAATTAGCTTGTATGTTTTGTTTTCCCATTTCAGACCAGGAGATAGCCTGCGAGAGCATCCGGTTTTTTCGGCTCTAAATTCACCGCCGAGAAAAACCTTATCTTCGGAGGGAGAGAAGCGACGACCGGAAATACGTCTGCAGCTCGCAGACAAACCAGGAGATGGTGCCCCAGGGAATTGTTTCTTTCAAGTGTCGACCTAACAAATTCCCTGGGCCCGGTTTATGAAAGGTTGATTAGCGCTAATCCAGGTTTAAAATTTGATTCCGTTCTTTGTATTTTACCTTCCTATGTATTGCTTAGACTAACATTTTGTGTTATCATTACTGTTTCTAGGAGTAACTGGCTCAACAGTATTTTGTAAACTCGAGTTGCATGTTCTAAGGCGAGAAAAACCTCGCTTAAAAATTGGCTTAATCCTGGGTTAAACAGGGGCGGACGGAGGATTTTGTGATAGAGGGGGCCTAGAGATATAGTATACAGTGGCAATATGGGACTGCGAACGGCGCACTTTTCTAGGGAGTTTCGGGCACATGCTCCTCCGAGAAAATGTTTGAGATTGAAGTTCTCGACGCTTAAATTTAGCAAGCGCCTGGATTCCATGTTGAAAATGTAATGCTGAAATATTTAATAAACCACAAGAGGGGGCGGGGCCGCCGGGGTCCGTTGGGCCTACCCCTAAATCCGCCACGTGAACATCCCGTGGTCTGAATTGGAAAAAAACACATACAAGCGAAAAGGTCTGTTTCTGTAAACTTGGGCGAACAAGATAAGACATTACAACAGATGTATGTTCTGTTCTGAAGGAGAACTTCAAAATTCATGTTCTTCTTCTCATAGTAATTTTTACATATATACTAATTTGCTATGCAGATTCTATACAAAAATACTCTTAGCTGCAATGTATTGTTTTTCCAGAAATAAAAACCTGTTTAATAACCTAAATAGCCAAAATTTATGCTAATTACCATTTATGCACGAACCTGTTTAGGCTAAGTTAAGAAAATGCAGGTTCTTACTCGCGTGTTTTTACTGTACTTACAGGTAAAACAGGAGGAACTCCCTCACTGATACCACAGGGTACCCACACAATCTGGCCACAATTTGTTTGTGAACGGCGATTGTAAATGGGCTGGATTTACCGTTTGCTTTATCTGTAGCGGTGTATGGCTTTAAACGTGTGCATGGATCAATGCTAAATAACCGTTGTGTTACCTTACTTACGGTAAATTGTCGTATTTGTATAGGTAATAGCATGATTTGAAATGATATTTGGCATAAATACTACGAGTGATATTTCGAAATTGTTATTCCAGACAATTTTGAGTCCCATTCAAGTGGTGTCGAGGGTAACAGTATTCTACAAGTGCTGAACAACCAGAGGGTTTAAGATCCTTACCATGTATCATACGACAAAGGATCAGAAGGATCGAAGGGACTGGCCTACCCTGTGTAGGACAATTGACTTTACTTGAGGACACTACCGTTGAGGCGTGCAGATGTGCAGCTGCTAATAAGCGAGCGTATTTCCGTGAAAACAGCAACGCATTAAGCAGCAGGAAAGTTCAGAAGCTAAGCACATAAAAGGGAATAGAAAACGGAATGGACGGAACACTTAATTTTGATAACCTGCAACTGAGGCAACCAACTACTAATAGCGCTCAACGAATTTGGAAAATAATCCAACAAGAGGAGTTGAGATAGAGCATCAATTCTCTTTCCAACAACAAAGCTACAGGTGTTGATGAAATTCTCACCTCAGGGGTGACAAGAACTGAGTTTATGGTTTTTAACCTACGTGGTGAGCTTGAGACACTT
>BOPM01000624.1:159249-196749 GCA_022179025.1 Porites australiensis
CAGATGTCTCTTTGTAAAGCAATCTTACTTGTGACTCAGTGTCTTAACTAGTGGCACTCTAAACCAGCCGAAGAACAATCAAATCGGAAATCGGAAATACAGATTATCGAAAGCATCTCTGCAGGCCTGTGTTTTGCGGGATTATGTACCTCTCCAATAATGGAGGAAGGTACCTGGAGTGCCATCACCAACGTCCCATTTAGTAACAGTAGTCAAACTTCGAATTAGAAGTGTACCCGGTTGACGTGCAACTAGTGCATTAGCTGCTTGCGTTCCAGATCTTTCACGAGACTGCTTCATTGTTTGCAATTTTAACAGTTCTGCGGTATTTGACAATAGTGTACTGTTTGTAATCACTGAACTGAACTGAGTGAAAGGGCAAATATATAATATTAATATTTTTATAATATGTAAAAATGCATGCTAAGATATGGTCTTTTTAATAAATTATCAGCTGCTTCATTTAGAAAAGTTCGAACCTTTCTTCAGGACTGTATCTTAGAGACAAGAGAGGTTAACCGCCTTTCCAGACTCATAAACAGTAATGACCATGAATGGCATGAACTGTTCGGAGAGCTTTGCATGAAAGATGAACATTCAACGTCCACTTATTTTCAAACTAATACAAAAGGCACTCGGTTGGCCTTCCTTAGAGGAGGAGAGAGGTAGTAGCTTTCTTCAAAGTTAGACCAAGAGAGAGAATATTAAACTTGGGCAATAGAGACCCATTAATTTAATGAATACGTAAAGAGTAATTCAGTAAGAAAAGGTTGATACGAAAGAATCCTAAAGCCTTTGTGCAAAACAGAGGCCAACAAACTCTATTTAACCACCCTCGTTAAAACCATTTTATTCGTATGAAAGAATGTAAAAGCTTTACACAAAACAGGGGTAAAATGAGTGTAACTTAGAACAGATACTCGGGGATCGTTCGCAGACATTCATAACGTAACGCAAATGTGATTTAAAAGGTTTCTCGAGACAGCCACTTACCCAGATCACATGATTTGTACCGTTGGACTAATCAAATGCATCACTTGACTGTTTTATGTCAGGCACCACCGTTTCAAACGCAAAGTTGCTTGATCGGTAAAATCCCTCAATTTTTATTTGATGTATTCTATATTTCCGTGATTATTGATCACGTGACAAAAAGATAGCTGACGTCACCTGGTTGCCTTTCTAGGTAACAGTGCTCATTAGGATGCATGCAGGTGATTTTGTCCAATCATGGAAGTCATATTAGAGATAGCACGAAAAGACGCTGGGTATACTTCGAGAGAAACTGACAGGATAAAAAGCGTGGTCGACCTTTACAAACATTCCGGGGGGGTACGCTTTTATATAAGCCATATAGGTATGTGCTCCCCAAAGGGTATGGTTTTTTTGCGCCGTTCGGGTCTGAAAACGAGTGTAGACTTTACCCATTTTGGTCTGGAATCCGGTATGGTTTTCGAGGGAACTACGGGAGTGAAAAACGTATCTGTCGTTTCAATTCCAAATAAAAAAGAAAGAAAAGATTAATATGCGAATTCCACATGGCTTTGAAGAAATCTCTATGTTGGCGTTCTAATCTAAGTAACTGATGGCATAATTTCGAAGAAGCGAAGTCTGAAAATGGGTATGGATTTTAGAGGCCAGGTTTGAAAACGGGTGTGGAAAATGACATTTTGTGGTCTGAAATAGGGTCAGGATTTGGAGAACCGGGCGGCACACCAGCACCAAGAATTCCCAGGAGTACCCCCCTCCCCCCCGGTAAACACTGTATAAGCATAAACGGGTATCAAGCCAACACAAGCGAGATCAAAGTCAGTAACACATATTAAAACACGTAAATGGGCTCTATCTCACATGTATATCGATGTTCCTCTCTTTCTTAAACGTGTGTTTGATCCTCTGCGAATATGGTGAACTCCTGTATAAAACGAATGCTATTTTTATAATAGACCATCTGAAAGCAATCGTCACACTACACAACTCCGCGGTATGGCCATATTTTTGGTCTAGGTAAAATTATTGAGGAGAACCCCGATATGTGATATACCCCTCCTGTCACTATAACGAACTTGCAACCTTGTTAGATCAGGGTACCTCTTTGTAAGAGACTCCAACGTTTGATTTCTTCTTCCTCTTCTGTCGCGTGACACAAGTGAAAAAATATCACACGTGTTTTTGTGGTGAGCGCAAGATTGCTCGCCCGGAACATTTCCATCAAATTTTGCACCTTATTAAAAGAACGAACTTTCTTTGGCAACAAAAATAATGGATGACCGAATGATGGAGGTGCTACGATGCAACTGAAAGATCAAAAGTTTCCGTTTCATAACCGAAAACCTAAGAAACCAATTAAAGTTTCCACTTGATTTCCACTCGCGCAATTCAGTAAAAGAGTCACTTTCATACCTCCACTGATCTCCTTGAAGGAAATTGTGTCTGCTGAATCGGTTTGTTCCATTACAAAACTCTCTCTGAAACAATTTTATCAAACCACTATATAACAATTCGCCTTCCATAGTTTCTGCTTTTCCACACACACAGCCATTGATACCAGAGCTCCTCTGCGCAATTCTTCCGAGTCAAGAACAGAAGGCTCTGGGACTGACAATCAATACAGCCGCGCCGATTGTAGCACAGACGTCGACGACAGTGAGGATAGTATGCCACAAAAAATAAAGAAAAGAAAAGGACGAGGAATAGGAGCCTATAACATAACATAAAATATAACATAAAACTTTATTTATACTCGAATTTTAGAGTAGCTAACAAGCTAGTATCTTCGAGCTGACACTACATAAAAACTATATAGAAAATATATATATACATTAAATGCAAGGAAAGAAAATATTATTTACATCTGCGTCCAAATATAGGAAACACGATGAAGTAAAATCACAAAAAAAATGTTTATCCCACCAATCTCAAATAAGCGTGATTGAACACGTCTACATTTATAAAATTACAACGACTACGGTCTTAATCTAAACCAAGAGCTATTCTAAACGTAATTTTCAATAAAAGACCATAAATTTTTCTTAGTTAAATCAGCTCTTTCTAAGCTAACTTAAGTGCTTTTTAAATCGACAGGAATTGTAAATACTGTTTTGAATGAATAGTTTTTTCTTTTTTTCAAGTGAATTAATTGTAAATAGGATTTTAATAGTTAGCATTGTTGTCAATAAAATTTTTTCAAAAAAAAAATATTATTATTATTATTATCATACCCAGCATTTACAATATTTTCGTTTTTATTGAGTACGTGCAATAGAAATGCATATTTTCAAACAATACTGCGGTGTGCGGCAGTATTTCATTGTATACCGCTTTGTTTCTGAACGAAAGAGACAAGTTGTAATTGAACAGACACGTTTCTTAGTCCTGTATTTTTGGGTAGTGAATTCAAGTTAGAGAATAGTTACTCTGGAGTAAATTTTTGCGGGAACTCATTTTTGCGGATGGCTGAAAAAATCGCAAAAAGTAGAACCCGCAACAATTTCGTGCCACACGGTATACACGTTGAAGATCATGTTGATTACCAACACGTACAAAAAACTTCATGGACAAAACCGATCATGCGAGACCCAATGAATCAACACCATCGATATCAAACTGACATTCTAATACTACACTTTTCCGATCATTATGGTATGCGGGGCCATTCACTGGCTTGGATTGAGGCCTAGCTGGTGAACCGGACTCAACAGGTGTTCCTCATGGGACAGTCCTGGGCCCGCTTTGCTTTCCACTGTACGTTAACGACTATCATGGCTCCAGAGGTCCGTTCTCAAACTACCTATGACGAAATTCATCACAACTGAAATTCGGGGACGACAGCCTCTTATACGGTGTCATTCACAGTGCTACGGACGTTCTTACACTCCAACGTGACTCGGACAGACTCGTGTCATGGGCTCAAACCGGACAAATGCAATTCAAACTTTCCAAGTGTTATATCCTCAAGGTTCATAGGTCACTAAGCGCTATAACACATCAAGATACTAGGCTTGGACAAACCCGGGAAGCAGTGGATCATCAACCCTACTTGGGTGTTACCCTGTTCAAGTCTTTGAACGAGAAGGAACATATTCTGCATGTCAAGAACAAGGCTAATGGCTCGCTAGGGTTTATTAAAAGGAACTTCCACTAATGCACTGAGAGTCGAGGAGCAGGCATATTTCACACCTTAGTTGGACCAATCGTCGATTATGGCCGGCTGCCTATAGGACCCATATAGGAATTACCAGATAAACTGGCTCGAAAGCGTAAGGTGGTGTACTGCCCGATTTGTCACACTTTTTATCTTGTCAGGTTCCCTCGAAGTCTTTGTTACAGCCGAGAGGAAGGCTGTCTTAGGTGTACCCTGAACCGTCTGAGAGAGATCGAATGCCAAGACTGGGCCTACTTCACAAAGCCGTAAATAACAGAGCTGCCATCACCATTCCACCCCACGTTTAACACACGTCCAGCTCAACAACTCGATATTTCCATCCGCTTAAATTCATCTCTGTCCAAACTTCATGTGATGTTTACAAATTCAGTTTCTGGCCAAGGACAATCGACGATTGGAACTCTCTACAACCTAATATTTTAGGCATTTAATCGACTGACAACTTTGAGCTTGCTGCAAATACTTTTTTTATTGTAAATGTTATGGGTAGGCTGTACGCGGTAAATGTAAATGTAAACGTATCCGTTGACTTTTACCTGTGTTTTTATTGATTACTTATTGATTTATTAATTATTTTCTTTCTTTGAAACTTGCGACATGTTCCCTTAGGGACATGTCGCAATTTATTGATGTAGATGTATCAACTGAGTTTAAAAGGCGAGTTGGCCATCGTGAAGAGATCAAAAGCTAATACTTCGATCGTTAGCTTTATGGTCCCTTTACAAAGGCCGGTTGACCTTACCAACTCCTCTTCCATTTCAATCTCCCAATGCATTATCACAGGTGCTTTAAAGAGTAACAACTTTACAAGTAGCTGCTTAGCGAAAACCAAGGCTCAGGTAGAAGCGTATTCTGAAGAAGTGACTGAAAGGCAATATCCCTTCTGCCATTAGGTTTCCTAGACAATGGCAATGATAATGCCCTCAGTGGTCCTACAACCAGAGTTCGTCTTCTAGTTTAACAGGTCCTCCGCAGTTTCCCTGGTCCGCCGTATGTGCTCTCTTAGGTGGGCACATGTCTCCGGGTGTCCACTGCCTATGAACGTCCGTGTACGTCTCCTCAATTAGTTCCAAGAGCTCTCAGTCACACGAATCGTCCTGCGCTCAGACTGTTGTTCGTAATACTGGGTATTTCAGGTACAGTAATTATTCATTGTCAATACGGGCCTCCGTTTTTACGAGGCATCTTTAGAGATGCCTATGATGAGTCATCTTCAATTATCAGTGTACGGGATTCATGACTAGATAGATATCCAGTAATTTCTCCCTAAAACCATAAGGTTTGTCACATGGTAATGGGTGTATTTCATTAGTCAGTAGGGTGGTTGCATAGCCAGTGGCTAGCCTTGTTTTAGGATCCATGTTCTCGTCTAAGATCCTTTTTCTTGTCCTTCCTTGTTCTCAGGAAGCGACGCACACTTGGCCTGCCTACCTGGCGGTTTTTTGGTGTGATTTTCGTTTGTGATACGTTAAACACAAGATACGGCCGCGCAAAAGCTGAACTGAGGTCACACGAATGAAACGAGGGGAGAGGGGGCCAGAGAAAGAAGGGAGAAAAACTACTTCTCCCCTCGCAACCACCAGCTCCCCCCCCCCCCGCCTCGCCCCCTTGACCTAGGTTTAGCTTTCGCACTGTGTATTTCTTACCTTACGAAACACAAGCGAAAAACACACCAGAGAAAAACCGCCTACGCAGGCTAACGCACACCACTTTGATTAGGGTGAGAGTTGGTTTTCCCTGAGTTTGACTATTATTACGTCGTACTTTCTTTCTTTTTTTTGGAAACAAAGGAAAACTTTCTTTGTCTGTTTTTCTTCCTTTTTTATTTCTCTAACACATTTTTAAGCTGTTTTCAACTTTATTTGTGGATAAATCTTGTACTGCTATTCCTTAGGCTAACGACGCTTCCGATCTCGTCTTCGGCCAGAGAGCGACGCCAAGTATGGTTATCCTGACCTGCGATCGTTTCCTGTGCATTCCTCTCATGTCGTTTTGTATCAGCCTGAGCAACTTGTCTGCTTTGCCCCCAGTTGACATCATTACTTCCACACAGCATCAAGCTGGCAGCCTTTGTCAGTCTGCAGCTCGCCCACATATAAAGAACGTTTTCGCAAGGAGCAAGGTACATTGGCTCATCGTACTACCACAAAGGAGACAATCACAGTCTCCTGATTTCATCAGGTTTGTTGATTGTCAAGCTGGTGCTGTGATAAGGGTAAGCTTCAATAGACGTCAAAGCCCTCCGTTTGCGTCAGTTATCGAAAACCAAATACGATCACAAGCTTAGGGCTAAAGATCCGATAGTTGTAGGATTGGCGAGGCTACTGCTGTCACCAATTTTTAACGGCATGGACGCTGGTCTAAATGACTACATTAACAATATTTTAATTTAGTTGAATGCAATTTATTGTAGTTACTTGTAACTACGAGGAGCAAGCGTTGTTAGCATGTTGCGGAATAGACCAATTTTGATAATTTCAAATTCATACTTGGCTCCGACGCTTGGGGGAATAACACAAAAGAAATTACCTTGAAGCTCAAGGATGAATAACTCATTTCTTTTGCTTCATTCCCCAAGCCTTGCAACAAAAAATAAACTTTTTATTATATCGAAATTGGTCTATTGGCTTTCGCACTTTAGCGTGTTTTTTCCAAAAGCGGTTAGTAGCGCGAGGAGAGCAAAGCGACTTTTCCTGTTCTAATTAACCTTGTTTTTCCTTTCCACGTGGCTTTTCATATTTTGCCCAAGTAAACCTCCCCAAAATTCCTTCATCGTTTTATTCGTTAATTAAAATAAAACGGGAAGAGCTATCACGGTAGCTTGACAATTCATAACAATTTCAGCGGCCAATTATAAAATAATATTTTCAACTCAGTAGAGTCATTTGCCATTAATGTTATGTGTCATTTCGGAAGGTTCGCCCATTATTGTTGTCCTAGAAGTTCGTAAGTTCAATAAAATCCAAAGCCAATTGTCCCGCACTTCCATGCGACCACCGAGCTTCGCTAACTCACAACAGTGCACGAGGACTTTTCATAAGAAGGGTAAATAACCTTTTTATGACGCGGTAGCCAAGTGCTCGTCTTCATTGGCTTTACCCGTTACGTTGAAAGCCGTTCATTCAATAAACGTCTGACATTGTGAAACGACATCACAGCAATAACGCATCGACAAAAACAGGACGCTTACGCGCTGTTTTCAAGGACTAACCGGAGTTCCTCCATTCACCAGTTTAAAGTAAGCGCAGTGCTCGGAAGGTTCTTGCTGCAGGGTGCAGTTGACGAGAGAACAACTTGGATGTGAGGCTTGACGGGTCGCCAACTGACTGGCCGACACGCTCCGTTTCCTAATGAGCCCACACAACAGCTCAGGAGGTCAGATAGGCAAACTGAAGAAAAGAAAACAGGATTAGTAAGAAACGTAACAGAGTAAAGGGACAGTGCCAGCAAATGAAATATGATGAAACATTTAAGAGTCGTTATAGTTCGTGACTAGGGAATCTATTCATGAAATGTGTTCGGGCATGGAAAGCGATGAAGGAAACGGATACCAACTGATGCTCGAAAAATAATATCAGGCAGTTTAGATATACATGCCTTCTTAAAGCCACAAAAGAACCTTAAAACCGTGAGGCAAAGAAAAAAACCTTGAAAAGTAAAATACCCCAAGAAATGTATCATCCTATTGATGAACAGTTACGACATATAGATAACTCTAGCAACAACAATTTGCTGTCCGTTCCCTCTAAATTGGAATGAATATTTGAAAGCGAAGAAAGCCCTTTTCAACACGCGCCCGCACTTGTCACAGTATTTGAGTCTCGAAACTTCTAGTTCGGCGACAGTGCTTTGCTAACAAGGAATTGCCTACTCCCTAGGCCTCATTATTGCGCATTGCCCATGACTTTCGAGTCACGTGGTGCAAGCGTGTTTTTGAGGCCGTTCGTCTCGGATACGTCACCGAAATGCATTGACTGAGAAGGCCTGGGAGGACACCGTACGGGAAAATGGGAAGAAAATGCGACTAGTAGAGAAATTAAGCCAAAACATACCTCTGAGACTTTTCTTAACACGAGTATCAGAAACTCAGTCGAAAAATTGTCTAACCTATTTCCATTCTTACCCGGCACCCGTAACAGAGAACATAAAAGCTGGAGTTTTTAATGAGGTAATTTCGGGCGACAAGAGGAGCCCGCAATCCTAATCTTCACGTTATTATCACGCATGCGTCGCATGTATGTAGCCAGCATTCGTTTGGACTTCCACTATGAATGTATGGAATGCGCAGAACGCACGTTGATTACGCGCGTTTGGACCTTCTATCACTCGTTATCTGATCACGCGTGTTTTGACCATCTGTCACGTGAAACTTGCCCAAAGCACAGCGCTGGAGTAAAAGCGTTTTAACTTTCGATCGTTATCGCCCGCACTCCGTAACCTTTGGTTACTGCAAGTATACAATATAGTGTTAGGTAAAAAAGCTACACTATTATTTTGTAGGTTTCATCGATGCAATATCATGTTATAGTTTCTTTCAGTAATGTGGAAACAGCGAGAGAGTAACCGTTTAACATAACCTCATGCAGAACAAGTACGTCACCACTCGAGAGAAAGTAAGAAACCATACGAAATAACCTTAAAACATCTTCACTTTTAATTCACAAGGGAATGTAGAGGAAGTGGGAATTTAAAATGCAGAAGGTTTGACCTAAAACAGCTACACTGCATCTTTGAGGGAGAATACTCTATTACATATGCTAATAACATCCACCTCTCTCGTTAATAACCCTTACTTAATACCGCATCTGATTGGCTGCCTGTCTATTGTACAAAGCGAAACTGAGACAAGCAATGGCGAACTTTAGATTTGACTACGAGTACGACTTTAAAATTCAAACCTAGTCACGTCACCAGAACGCTCACTTCTTCCTGTTGCTGACAAGCATATAAAGCGACGAAAGAGATAAGATTGGCTTGTCAATTGATTATCTAGGAGCACGTGAATTTGGTTTGAAAACACGTCCTGCTGAAGGTCCCTAATAGCGGCTGAGAAGGACTACGATGGAGTCAACCTGGTTCCCAGGGTCTCTCTCCATCCTGTCCTATACAGGGGGAAGAAGAGAGGCCCTGAGAACGAGGTTCCCATTAAGTATGATTAACTGTGTTGCTGGGAACCAAGGTGCTGTTATACTGACATGCTTTGTAGGTACACAAGCAACGCGCGCTCTGTGAAGTATTCGTTAAATTACCAAGGTTAGCCAGAGGGCCCCAACCACGGAATTATTTCGAGCCGCAGGTCGTTTCGTTCGCAGGAGGGTGCACTTTTTGTAGATGCCTACAGAGTTGTTGATTTTTTGGTCTACAAAAACTGATTAAATAATAATGCTTTGCTGAGTAAAACCCTTTTGTTTGCGTCTCTCACCAGTTAAAAAAGGTGATGTCGATTACTTATAAATGAAATAAAAATGAAATTGAACGCAACTTTTCAACACCAAGCAAGTTATTCTAATCGAAAAAAAATTTGAACACGACCGGTATCATTACATTTTATATTCATAATACCGGGAATATCCCGCTGATTCAATGGTTCTCCGGAACAAAACCTCTCGTCACATTCTATTTTTTTAAAAAATAAAGGGCATATCCCGCTGACTCCATGTTTTCATATGCATTAATGGTGAAAAAATCATTAATAGAATATTCTGTTAGATATGCTGGTTGCCTTAATGTTTCAGACACCTCTTTATTTTTACGATGCAAAGGTGCTTAGATTTCATCCACTTCGTAAAATCCGTAGTTGCGAACACACAGAAATCTAGACAAATTCTAACTGAACCAAGCAAACTTTGAAATCATCCTACAAACAAGGTGGAACATGATTAAACACGAGGAACAAGGTTAAGGTAAGCCGTTTACTCTTAGAATACAAGTTTAACTCCCCAGCAAATTCAAGCATTTAACAGAATTTGCTGGTAAAAAAAGAAATCTCGTCCGTGCTAAATCAAATAGCAAACCAGGCTGGCATCACCAACTCAGATTCTTACGGATTTCAGGTTCACTATTACTTTTATCGCGGGAATTCTGAGACTTCTTGCATTTTCGCAAAGCCACTGGAAGTACACTTTGAGGTCTCTTAACATTCTCATAGAGAACAGCCCTACTAAATGATTCTCAGTCCACACTCGAATATATTTGGCGGTCCTGTTCGACTAGCTTTCCATTTTGCTTGATAGCTCAGTGGACAAAGCATTGCACTGGGAATCGCAAGGTCATGCAGTTCGATCTAGAAACTGCTTAACTTGCATTAAGAGGGAATCATCAATTTTGTCAAGGCATATAGTTTTCGTTTCACATTGTCAGTAACCGTGTCTTTGTAAACTGCATTGCTTACTATATTATCATAAATACGGTATTCACAGCAGCATCTACACAAATAACCTCAAGGGATAAAACCCACACTCCAGGAGATAATTTTCATTTTCTCTGTTTCCTACCATAAGTAGAAACTTTTAGTGGGGAGGCCGAGGGAGGGTCTTGTTGCACCTTGCTTCTATTTTTGTGGAACAGCATATTACCACCAGTATCGTAAAAGGCTGTTTCAAAAAGAGGTTAACCAAACAAAAAATAACAGATAAACAAACAAAAACAAACTGGCAAAGTTAAATACGGAAATGCGTGTATTTTTAATACGACCAACAATAATCTGCGTTGTTTTCGATATAAGCAACAGTTTTCGGACCAACTCCCACCAAATACTTTGAAGTTTCACTTTCCCCACTTTAATGACTCAAAGATCCAGATCTCTAAAGCGGTATAGTTGTCTAGCCAAAAATCCCACAAAATAAAATAAATACTTCTGGTAGCGCGTCAGTTTACTTTCTATGGGCTGCTAAAAGGGAAGTGGAATGCGATATGATCCCAAAGCAAGAAATCGAAATCCTATGCCAACATGGAACCGGAATCTGCTTGGGCATATTCAGTTACCAAAGAAGGGAATTACCTTATTTAATAAACTGGATGGCTACTAGACAATGGCCTGTACTCTGAACTTATGAGTAGACACTGCGTGGTAGGTGATAAATTATAATGCACTTTATCAAGGGTGCGTGGAGAAGATGGAGGATAAGAGGCGCCGGAAAGAGTGAGAGAAGTAGGTAACGTAAAACCCTATATATATATGTACCTAATATCGAATCAAGGTTGCTTTGGTAAATGGTCATTGGGTATACAGAACTCATTGCAATGATTTGCTTGAGAAACCACCAAACAATAGCTTTCAAGTGCGCAATTTCCAATGCCCAAAGCAACCTTCATTGAATCACAGCAATGTGGCAGGGGTTTCTATTGATGTGAGGATTCAGTGTTTCTTCGTAAGTCACGATCCAAGAAATATTTACAAAGCACTGTACTGAAGCGTCGCAGAGTAATCGCATTCAATCATGAGACAGACGTGTTAGGAAACTTCCTGCAAAACAGTCGTAATTTGGGGGTTCCAGGGCTGGTTTGAAGCGTCCTGGGGATGTAATTCTATTCAACGATCTTGGATCTACGAGTTCCAATTTGTTTGTGGGTACAAAATCCCGTTTTAGCCTTCACAAGCCACTAAAATAAACAAGTGGCCTTTCCTGTAACGCCTTTTCATTCTACCCTCACCAGGGACTCTTGGCGACACACGTTTGGGCAACAAATTTTGCCATTGGGCGGTACAAGCTGAGAACGAGAGTCGACAAAATTGATACTAGAAGGTCCAAAGGGGTCGATTACCTGGGTATGCTTCATTTAACTGAATTTGGTGATAACCAGAACGACTCTGCTCACTACATCCGAAAAGTCTGCTGATTTCCGTGTAAATGGCCTAGCCGGACTCCATGTCACGTTACTAGATATTGATTCATGTCGACAATCTTACTTAACCTATTTTTGTCGTATAAAAAGCCTTCTGCAAAAAATGAGTGTGGGTCAAGTGAAAATGGAACAACAAGAAAGGCCAGAAGAAGTCCTTCAAAGGGCTTAAGATATAGATTAGCAATAAATCAACAATAGACGGCCAATAATGCCAAAAAAAAAAAAATACGCTTAAAACACTTCAAACCAGCCAAAAATTCCTGACTAGTTGATAGATTATGTGGTAAAAATCATTTCAAATCCGAGTTCTATATTATATGTAGCAATTTATTTAGGGAAGGGGGGTAGGGTTCCAGAACGCGAAACCGGAGGACGGAATAAATGTGAGAGTACAGAAGACCTAAAAAGAGTGGCCAACAGAAGTTTTAACTTGGGGTTCCTCTTTTTATTTTTGGTTTCTCTTGGAAGGAAAGTAACGAACTTCACCCGACTTCTAACTGTTATTCATGATACTTAGGAATGCGTGGTGGCTTTATCTACAAAGGAAGCACGCAAGTGAGAGACTTCAGTCAAATGCTTTTCGCTTACAGTGTTTAAAGCAGATTCTCTGCTCGTAATGTAGCGCCTCCGCAACTCAAATTCAGACCTTCATACACTCGTGTTTAGAGAGTGTCGTTTCAGTATGGCCAGTGAAAATGAAGTGATAACTATGGAGTCTAGTTGTCATCACATGACCAAGTGCACTTCACTTAACAAACTGCCGCACTCAAAAAGGTGAATACAACAAATTACTATAATTAGCAATTACTGGATTCGGCTTTCGTATGACCTGAAGAATTATGCAGACTTCGGTGGGAATTATCGGCTGAGGCGGATAACACCCTCCGAGATCTGCATAATTCTTCAGGTCATACGACTGCCGAATCCAGTGCTTGTTTTATTATTCTTTTGAAATAATTCAAATTGCAAAGGGTAGCGCAAAGGCGCTCGCCACCCACCAATGTGGCCCGGGTTCAGTGCCCCGCGTCGGCGCCATATGTGGGTTGAGTTTGTTGTTGGGTCTCTCCTTTGCTCCGAGAAGTTTTTCTCTTGGAACATTTCTAAATTCCAATTCGACCACGAATCTGATAGACGAAGAACCACTTTGTGGATGAGCTACCTCCAAAACATTATTATACTTAAAAGAAGCTAAAACATGCTTACCTCAATCGATCTTAAGTTCCCGTCTTCATTTACCCGTTTCTCGGCAAATTCAGGATATAAAGGGATGTTTCGTCTTGCAGATATCCTTCAAACAGCAGTTGCCATCCGTCGACATGTATTTTTGCAGTTCTTGCTATGTTTTTAGGCAGTAGTTCGGCCATTTCTTCTTCGCATAAGGTGTGAAATTTTCCGCCATTTTTTCCAGCTGTAACAAAACAACTGAGCCGACGCAACCTCGTCCCCAGGGCTTCTCGGTTGTCCTTGCTCTTTTTATCGATAATTCGCAAACGTCTTGCAAATATGGTCAACGCTAGCTGGTTATGAAGAATTAGCCAGAGGATTTGAGCCAATCTGAAAAGGAGAAATATTTTGAATGAATAATAACGGCACAATGTTACGTATAAACGACCGGTCGTCACGCTTTATCCGCGGGGTGTCCTAGAAACAACAAAGAGGCGGAGAGCGTCACTTGTACTAACTATTCTTGAGGTTTAAATATTTTGAACCGTGCAGACAAAAGACAAGTATAGCAAACACTTAGTTGAAGACCAACAAACCAACATACTTCAAATCATTTGAAGTAGCCAAAGAAATAATGCGTGACATTTTAACGCCCGTTGTCAGAATTTAAGCTAGACCGGGAATACAAATTTCTGTATTGGTCAACTTAACAACACTAAAGTATTTTATACATTCTATTTCCCCTCTCAGACGACCTTGCGTGACAACCCAAAGTTGTAACTACAAGCTCACGCGCGCGTCAACCTAACAGAGGGCTGGGTCAAGTGAAAATGGTGACTCGAGAATCCGAGAGAATCCGAAAATCTATCGATCATTTCCACGTGCGATTCAAGACGAAGACCTTCTGCACAAAACCTGTCCTTATAAAAGCAGGTAAGCACTCGATCCCCTAATTCAATCAATCATCTAAGACTCCCTTAAAAATCGTAACTTTAGTCACGGCTAAGAATCCCTAGTAGTACCGTTTTTCGTAATACACGTAAGTCAAAAACATGTTCGATGATGAAAACATATTATGCAGAACGACGACTGCAAATGAAACTGTCACTAGCTGGCAAGCTAGTGGCGAGGAGATGAAGATTTGCCGGACTAAAAATCACTTTTATCATAGAAAATAACACTGTTTGTTAAGATGATATTTCTCGTAAGAGGAGTTTATACCGAAGCGTGTCCTTAAAGAACTGCAATAGACATTTGAACTTAGCTAACTCAATTAATATTATCAAAGAGGCAGTGCACGGCAGTCCTGCCCATGTTTCCGATTATCGCCGATTACTCGCTGTGTAACTTGACGTTGGCGAAGAAATCACTGGTAAATGACTAAATCACAGCTTCGTGGCAAACAACTGTCTCCCAAACATTATATTTAAAGTTAAAAACAACAGAGATAAACTTTGAAAAACTATTAGTCTGAACAGTTATCAAAAACCGTAGCTGCAATCCGTTTTATTCTTCTTCAATTTTGCCCATCCGTACCTTCTTTTTAATGTACTGTGTCACTTAAACCATCCTTGAATGATTTAAGCGTTTATTTTATGTCTAAATTTGTTTGATGGTCACACAGCTGCTCCTTTCCTCTATTAATGTTATAGGAAAACCAGTAGCATGGCTCAAAGGAACAATCATGTAAGTACAAAACAAATTTTCGTTCCTGAAAAATGAAACCTGACTTGTTGCAAACATGCATCTTACAAGTTTACACTAATGTGTCGAATAACCTAACACGTACCTTACTAAGAGAAGGAAGCGCCTAAGGGGTAACGTTTCTGTTCCGAGGGTTAGAAGTAAGGACCTACGGGTGTAACGTTTCTGTTCCCTGAGCTAGAAGTAAGGACCTAGGGGTGTACCTTTTCTGTTCCCTGGGTTAGAAGAAAGGACCTAGGGGTGTAACTTTTCTGTTCCCTGGTTTAGAGGAAAGGACCTAGGGGTGTAACGTTTCTGTTCCCTGAGCTAGAAGTAAGGACCTAGGGGTGTACCTTTTCTGTTCCCTGGGTTAGAAGAAAGGACCTAGGGGTGTAACTTTTCTGTTCCCTGGTTTAGAGGAAAGGACCTAGGGGTGTAACGTTTCTGTTCCCTGAGCTAGAAGTAAGGACCTAGGGGTGTACCTTTTCTGTTCCCTGGGTTAGAAGAAAGGACCTAGGGGTGTAACTTTTCTGTTCCCTGGTTTAGAGGAAAGGACCTAGGGGTGTAACGTTTCTGTTCCCTGAGCTAGAAGTAAGGACCTAGGGGTGTACCTTTTCTGTTCCCTGGGTTAGAAGAAAGGACCTAGGGGTGTAACTTTTCTGTTCCCTGGTTTAGAGGAAAGGACCTAGGGGTGTAACGTTTCTGTTCCCTGAGCTAGAAGTAAGGACCTAGGGGTGTACCTTTTCTGTTCCCTGGGTTAGAAGAAAGGACCTAGGGGTGTAACTTTTCTGTTCCCTGGTTTAGAGGAAAGGACCTAGGGGTGTAACGTTTCTGTTCCCTGAGCTAGAAGTAAGGACCTAGGGGTGTACCTTTTCTGTTCCCTGGGTTAGAAGAAAGGACCTAGGGGTGTAACTTTTCTGTTCCCTGGTTTAGAGGAAAGGACCTAGGGGTGTAACGTTTCTGTTCCCTGAGCTAGAAGTAAGGACCTAGGGGTGTACCTTTTCTGTTCCCTGGGTTAGAAGAAAGGACCTAGGGGTGTAACTTTTCTGTTCCCTGGTTTAGAGGAAAGGACCTAGGGGTGTAACGTTTCTGTTCCCTGAGCTAGAAGTAAGGACCTAGGGGTGTACCTTTTCTGTTCCCTGGGTTAGAAGAAAGGGCCTAGGGGTGTAACTTTTCTACTCCCTGGGTTAGAGGAAAGGACCTAGGGGTGTAACGTTTCTGTTCCCTGAGCTAGAAGTAAGGACCTAGGGGTGTACCTTTTCTGTTCCCTGGGTTAGAAGAAAGGGCCTAGGGGTGTAACTTTTCTGTTCCCTGGTTTAGAGGAAAGGACCTAGGGGTGTAACTTTCTGTTCCCTGGGTTAGAAGAAAGGGCCTAGGGGTCTAACGATTCTGTTCCCTGAGTTAGGGGAAAGAGCCTAGGGATCTAACTTTTGTGCTCCCTGGGTTAGAAGAAAGGGCCCAAGGGTGTCACTTTTCTGTTCTCAGGGTTAGAAGAAAGGGCCTAGGGATCAAACTTTCCTGCTCCGTGGGTTGGAAGGAGGGGCCTAGGGATCAAACTTTTTTGCTGCCTGGGTTGGAAGAAAGGGCATAGGGGTCTAACTTTTCTGTTTCCTGGGTTGGAAGGAAGGGCCTAGGGATCAAACGTTTTTGCTCCCTGGGTTGGAAGGAAGGCCAACAGGGGTCTGTTACTCACACCCCTTTCCACATCTGAGCAAAAGAAGACAGTCTGGGCAACAGTCGTAATGACTAAGATTACTAACCCCTGGTGACACATGTACTTGTAATCGTTATTCCAACAACTGTTTTATCATTATTATTTCAGCACTTAAGAAATGGGTAAGTAAAACCATTCTCACTAACTCTTTAACACTGCAGCATGTCAGTATGAAAATCATAGCCATCTATAGTCATTTTTATAATGCAGTCCACTTATCATTATTCTGTTGTTATTATGTGTTTAGACCTAATAGCCCTATTGGAAAGTAAATGTTGTTGTAAACTTTTCACATGTTAATAGTTTTGGTGGAGCTGATTAAAGTATGAAAACACATATATGTAGTTAGCCACCATTTAATATGAAAAAAGACAGATGCTAGTGTTGTTTGATGAAAAATGGCTGTCCAACATTGCCCCAGAGGGACACTCAAGATGAAAATCATGCCTCTTCATCACCTCAGCTAAAATATGAGACTCCCAAAAAATACAACAACTTCAGAGCAAGCCTAGTCATACAAGTCAAGCCAAAGCAGATTCCCCACCTGAGGCAAATAACTTAATTAAAGTGCAATCAACCCTCCCCCCTTCCCCCAATTTTTTTTCGCTTAACAAAATCTTATAACTGTCCTGATGACTTGTGCCGAAAAATTAGTGTGATTGATAAAATCCCCATCCCATTATAAAGCACTTGTGGGAGCTGGGTATGAACTTTGTTGTGACATTATCGAGGAAGACCATTTGCCGCCTACTCATAAGATAATGGCTGGGGAAAGTGTTTTATGCGAGCCCATTCCTTCTTCTCTTGATAAATTCAGCACATGTATCACCCCAGAATGGAATTTTAAGGAGCATGACACCTCTTAAGGGAATGACTGTGTTGCTACAACCAAAACCAAAGCAGGCATCACGCATGACTCCATTTCATGTTGTTGGGGTGAAATTGATCTTGTTTGGTGACATCACAACAAAATTTGGACCCATTCTTTGCAGTGCTTGGCACTGGCTGCAAGAACTGCAAAGATTTGAAACATACAATCAATAATTTTCTTCTCTTAAGACATAGCTTTTGATGGCCTTGAGATAATTATTGGTAGAAAATGTAGACAAATCATCTAGGTTAGCAACAAAAGCAAAGGGAATTACAGTCTGCCCTAAGATAGAAAACAACTGACTAACCAAACAAAGTCTTTGCAGAAAATCTCTTAACCCTTTAAGTCCCAATAGTGACCAACATCAATTTTCTCCTAATGATATCCATACATTTTCATGAGATGAGGTTATGAGAATTAAGAAAAGGATCACCTAAGAGAAAACACTTTTGATCTTTTATCAAACTCTATCAACTCATTCTTTAAGGAAATGTATAGAGATCAGTTTGGAGAATTTGTATGTGGATATTGGGGCTTAAAGGGTTAAATAACATGGTTTGTTTACACAAAATAATGCATACATGCACATTGCACTTGTTGGTGCCTTAGCTGTCAGTAAGCTGCTTTAGCTGTAAGTTAGGCTCAAATTCAGCTTCTAATAACAAGCTGACCAAAATATAGAGGATATTACATGGCTGCACGGAGATACGAAATTTTTCTTCGAGTGTTGAAAAATATTTCACGAGTGAGCGGAGCGAACGAGTGAAATATTTTTTCAACACGAGAAGAGAAATTTTGTATCTCCAAGCAGTCATGTAATGTTCTATTTATTATATAAACACCAATGAACTACCAAACCATTTCACTTTAATAGTTTTTTTTGGTGTGAAAGGAGCAATTTATTATGAAGCCATAGCAACAGTGATATTTTCACATGTGAAGATATCAAGTTTTCGCGCAAAAGCTCACCTGGTATTTCATTGGTGTTTATATAATAAATTACGGTATTGCAACAGACTATAGGTAATAACAATATCATTTATTATTATCATAATAAATTGGTACTTACTGACTTTTCTCACTATCCTTTACAGCAATCAGGTCCCAGCAGCTGGGGACGACCTGGAAGTAAGTTACAGTTTACTCCAAATTAAATTAATAGAATAACAAAATTTAATATGTTTAAATGCCCAAGATAAAATCTAATAGCAAGGTGAGAATCTATATCCACCATTTAGCCAAAACAATGCCTTAGCTGGGATTCCCTGAATATTCAGTGCTGGATTTTTGCCCTCACTCTGTTGCTCGTGTACTTATGCAGAAAGCCTACAAAGTTAGTTTGGCTCTAGAACCTTAAAAGAGAAGAACCTGATCCAAACCTATATACATCTTGGTTATTTGCCATCCTAGGCCCAGTTGTTCGAAGGTGGATTTGCTTTAACCAGGGGTTAAATTTTAATCTGGGTTTACTTTTATTTCTATTTAAAAGCACTTTCCTCAGATTATTTCTCTATTCTTTTTAGAGCTTCCGGTCATCAAATTGTAGACAGGAAGAATTAAACTGAATTTGCTTTTTACGCTTTCATGTCTGAATTCAAATTTTGCACTAACCCTGGGTTAACTTAACCACCTGGTATCTGTAGAACGACTAGCTCACCACTGTGGGTCAGTGATGGATATGATGATTTCTTCTAAAATGTTTATGAGCATTATTAGAGTATTTATCATGGACAAAGCAATTGACAGCCTCATGTCTGGGAAGATAATGCCTGACAATAAATTGATTCATGATATACACTTGGCCAATCAGAATTAGACTATTGAAAGGAGACCTGAACTTTCAATGTAGGTTCCACATTATGTTTACATTACAAGCTACAGGTGTGATTGAGATGCAGGCACAATAAAGTAACTTCTTGTACAGTGAGTTGACACTTACATGTATTGCTTTAAAAGGGCCAAATATCAGAAGTTACAGGACGACCCATACGTCCTTGTTTGGACAGAAATTTGGGGGCTCTACCAGTGGTCTAGTAAGTTACAAATACAATTAATACATATAGCTATAATTTTTGAGAAAGGTTGATGGAAAAACTTGTCAAACATTGAACTCAAAACTGCACACAATACCTTTCGGCATTGCCACATGCACTTTTTCTGATAACCTTTCTCAAAATAGCAGTATAAACATAGAGCCTTGATTGCCAGTCAATAAAACACAAAGTAATATTGTCAAACCTCCCAAAAGTGACCAACCAAAATGCAAAGATTTGTTTTTGTGTAGTTGAAGTGGTAGCTTATGACAGATTCCAACTGAAGCGATTTTACTGGAAAATCTGAATAGGTTGTTGCTTAGGTGACACATGGGCTATTGAACCTCTCAGCAAAAGCAACTACATGTACAATGGGACATGAGTGTCAGGGTATTTTACCTCCAGACTGAGCAGCCTGGCTTAAACAAACATAAAACTGTTGAGAAAGATGTTATAATAATCATGTCAAGAATGTGAGTTAAACACAGAAATTAAACCAAAGACCTCCCAAACACCAGGCAGTTGCTCAATCAACTGAGCCACAAATGAGAGACTTACAGAGAGCTCATTTATTTTACTTACTTTTATTTTACTCTATTTCAGTTGATTCTTATTTTATTTTCTTATTTTTTCTTATATACATTTTTTCATTTTTATGTGGCTTGTTTTCTACTCCATTCGATTAATTTTAATTAACTAAACCCCGAAAACCAGGGTAAAAGAGACGAATATTGTAAAGAAAATGGAGCATAAATATTATTTTACCCAAATTTTTGTTTCACTTTAACTGTGGAAAGATCATTAACACAACTAATAAAAACAAAATCCCCGGGCACAACTGTCGAAAACATGTTGTCAAATTGGTGACTTTTGCTGCAATTTTTTTTCCTCTTTCCATGGTAACCAAAATGGTTGCAACTTGCCGCACTGTTCCTGAATACTGAATGAGTACTAAAACATTTTCTTGTTTTCAGTGATAGACAATATAGGGCAAGAGCGGTGTTTGTGGAATGGGACATCAATCTTGATGCAAGAGATGAAAGGGTAAGTCTACGGCTGATGCCAGACCAGTTTATCACAAGAATGCACTGAATCTAGTCTCATTCTCTAGCACTATTCTGTTGTAGTTAAAATACTCATTACATTAAGTGCACATTTAAATTCTTTGCTTGGTCTATTCTATGACCAGTTAGTAAGTGCTGTAAATTGCCTTAAATTGTGTGATCTAGCCAATTAATGGCAGTTTAAAAATTATTGAACTGAAGAGAGATAAGGACCCAAAGAAAGCAAATTACCGGTAGCCATGTCAGGTTACTTGGGAACATTTTAGTAACCAAACGTTGGAAACTACTAACCGTTGGTTAACGGGTTGCTGTTAATTTCTAGCCCTGTGTGCTTTTGATCTTCCTTTAATGCAGAGACTTCGAACTTTTGGTGTTTTTGAGGACATGACGGACGTCAATTATGCACATTAGCTTGACCAAATTAGCTTGACCAAGTAATCCCAAGAAAAAATATTGTCCCTTTGTTTTTCTTCCTTATTTGTTGGACATGTGAAACACAAGAATATTGTTGTTACATTGTTTAAAGTGATTTTGAAGGGTGACATATACAGTCTTTGAATTGCAATAATTGGTCCTAATTTCTAGATGGGGTATACCTTGAATGCACTCAGTTGCACAAGAAGAAAATGGATTGTCCGTTGAGACCTTTACCTTTTGGCTTTGTCGCTTATAGTTTATAAGGATATCATGAGTTAAATTCAATACATAATGTATTAAAGCATTCATCCAACGTGGATATATACTGAGAGATATAATGAAACATCATGTCCACTGAGGCATTGTGACTTCTTCAAGGTCATGAAGTCAACCTTAATCTTGGAGATAAATTATTTTATAATTCAACTTTTTTCACAGAAACTCCTGTCATTTGAAACAGGTTTCATTGTTTTCATTCATGCAAGCCACAGCTGTACCCTAAACCCTATAATGTAAATTGGACCATGGATTACCCAAGTTATTTTCCTGGGATGAAGGGGAGGGGGTGGGGGGGAGTACTCAACAAAGTTTATACGGGGAATCTCTGACCCTGCGGGTTAACTCCTTTTGTATACCTTCTACTGACAAATAATGCCCCTCTCACACACCAAGTTTAGAACTTTGTATCCCTTTAAACTGTTGTAAATGCACTGTCCTTAAAATAGGAACTAGTAATAATTGCAAATTAGGGGAGTGCGTTCGATGGGGAGGGGGAGGGTGTTGGGTGGTGAGTGGTACTGGGAAGGGGGTGCAAAACCTGATGGGCTTGTAATATCAAGAAATCAAAATCAAACACTTTTATCAACATAAATATCAGCAGCTGTTTTTATCAGTGTTATTGTTTGTCCTCCCACTGTACAATTCATTACCATTTCATTTTTCCTAAAAAGTGCAAGAGCGTACTGTACTTTTTACATTTACTTGGCTAAACCTCTAAGTAAAGTACATGTAAGTAACAACAGGTCAAACACTGACTATGATCCTCAGGATATTCTTTTGCACTATAGGATGGTCAATAAAATTGGCTAAAAATTGGGATACAAAAAATTAAAGTTATCTGAAAAGTTTAAGTGTTGCGTATCACTTTAAACCCTTGCTGTGTGACACTAGGCTAACACGACTCACCTACTTAACCTACAGTGACTTGCCACTTACATGTATTGCTTTAATAGGGCCAAATATCAGAAGTTACAGGACAACCCATACGTCCTTGTTTGGACAGAAATTTGGGGGCTCTTCCAGTGGTCTAGTAAGTTACAAATACAATTAATACATATAGCTATAATATTTGAGAAAGGTTGATGGAAAAACTTGTAGAACATTGAACTCAAAACCGCACACCATACCTTGCGGTATTGTCACATGCACAATTTCTGATAACCTTCTCAAAATAGCAGTATAAACATAGAGCCTTGGTTGCCAGTCAATAAAACACAAAGTAATATTGTCAAACCTCCCAAAAGTGACCACCCAAAATGTAAAGATTTGTTTTTGTGTAGTTGAAGTGGTAGCTTATGACAGATTCCAACTGAAGCGATTTTACCGGAAAATCTGAATAGGTTGTTACTTAGGTGACACATGGGCTATTGAACCTCTCAGCAAAAGCAACTACATGTACAAGAGGGTATTTCACCTCCAGACTGAACAGCCTGGCTTAAACAAAGATAAAACTGTTGAGAAAGATGTTATAATAATCATGTCAAGAATGTAAGTTAAACACAGAAATTAAACCAAAGACCTCCCAAACACCAGGCGGTTGCTCAATCAACTGAGCCACAAATGAGAGACTTACAGAGAGCTCATTTATTTTACTTACTTTTATTTTACTCTATTTCAGTTGATTCTTATTTTATTTTCTTATTTTTTCTTACATACATTTTTTCATTTTCATGTGGCTTGTTTTCTACTCCATTCGATTAATTTTAATTAATTAATTAATTAAACTCAGAAAACCAGGGTAGAAGAGACGAATATTGTAAAGAAAATGGAGCATAAATATTATTTTACCCAAATTTTTGTTTCACTTTAACTGTGGAAAGATCATTAACACAACTAATAAAAACAAAATCCCCGGGCACAACTGTTGAAAACATGTTGTCAAATTGGTGACTTTCGCTGCAATTTTTTTTCCTCTTTCCATGGTAACCAAAATGGTTGCAACTTGCCGCACTGTTCCTGAATACTGAATGAGTACTAAAACATTTTCTTGTTTTCAGTGATAGACAATATAGGGCAAGAGCGGTGTTTGTGGAATGGGACATCAATCTTGATGCAAGAGATGAAAGGGTAAGTCTACGGCTGATGCCAGACCAGTTTATCACAAGAAGGCACTGAATCTAGTCTCATTCTCTAGCACTATTCTGTTGTAGTTAAAATACTCATTACATTAAGTGCACATTTAAATTCTTTGCTTAGTCTATTCTATGACCAGTTAGTAAGTGCTGTAAATTACCTTAAATTGTGTGATCTGGCCAATTAATGGCAGTTTAAAAATTATTGAACTGAAGAGAGATAAGGACACAAAGAAAGCAAATTACCGAACATTGAACATTTTAGTAACCAAATGTTGGAAACTACTAACCGTTGGTTAACGGGTTGCTGTTAATTTTGAGCCCTGTGTGCTTTTGATCTTCCTTTAATGCAGAGACTTCGAACTTTTGGTGTTCTTGAGGACATGACGGGCGGTAAATTATGCAAATTAGCTTGACCAAATTAGCTTGACCAAGTAATCCCAAGATAAAATATTGTCCCCTTGTTTTTCTTCCTTATTTGTTGGACATGTGAATCACAAGAATATCGTTGTTACATTGTTTAAAGTGATTTTGAAGGGTGACATATACAGTCTTTGAATTGCAAAAATTGGTCCTAATTTCCAGATGGGGTATACCTTGAATGCACTCCGTTGCACAAGAAGAAAATGGATTGTCCATTGAGACCTTTACCTTTTGGCTTTGTCGCTCATAGTTTATAAGGATATGAGGAGTTAAATTTAATACATGATGTAAAGCATTCGTCCAACATGGATATATACTGAGAGATATAATGAAACATTATCATGTCCACTGAAGCATTGTGACTTCTTCAAGGTCATGAAGTCAACCTTATTCTTGGAAATAAATTATTTTATAAATCAACTTTTTTTTTATCACTTTAAACCCTTGCTGTGTGACACTAGGCTAACACGACTCACCTACTTAACCTACAGTGACTTGCCACTTACATGTATTGCTTTAATAGGGCCAAATATCAGAAGTTGCAGGACAACCCATACGTCCTTGTTTGGACAGAAATTTGGGGGCTCTACCAGTGGTCTAGTAAGTTACAAATACAATTAATACATACAGCTATTTTGAGAAAGGTTGACGGAAAAATTTGTGCTTGCCACAATCCTGCAAGGTAATATGGTATATGATCAATACCCTGTTCCTGACACTGTAGCTGTCAAACCTACTATTGTTGCTTTCCTTTGGCACTCGCAAACATAAGTCCATGGCCTCCACTGCCATTCTTAAAATTTTTTTTGTAGAACAGTGAACTCAAAACCGCACACAATACCTTGCGGTATTGCCACATGCACTTTTTCTGATAACCTTTCTCAAAATAGCAGTATAAACATAGAGCCTTGGTTGCCAGTCAATAAAACACAAAGTAATATCGTCAAACCTCCCAAAAGTGACCACCCAAAATGCAAAGATTTGTTTTTGTGTAGTTGAAGTGGGAGCTTATGAGAGATTCCAACTGAAGCGATTTTACTGGAAAATCTGAATAGGTTGTTGCTTAGGTGACACATGGGCGATTGAACCTCTCAGCAAAAGTAACTACATGTACAATGGGACATGAGTGTCAGGATATTTTACCTCCAGACTGAGCAGCCTGGCTTAAACAAAGATAAAACTGTTGAGAAAGATGTTATAATAATCATGGCAAGAATGTGAGTTAAACACAGAAATAATATTGAACCAAAGACCTCCCAAACACCAGGTGGTTGCTCAATCAACTGAGCCACAAATGAGAGACTTACAGAGAGCTCATTTATTTTATTTTACTCTATTTCAGTTGATTCTTATTTTATTTTCTTATTTTTTCTTATATATTTTTTTTCATTTTTATGTGTCTTGTTTTCTACTCCATTCGATTAATTTTAATTAATTAATTAATTAAACCCGGAAAACCAGGGTAAAAGAGATGAATTGTAAAGAAAATGGAGCATAAATATTATTTCACCCAAATTTTTATTTCACTTTAACGGTCAGAAGACCGTTAACATAACTAATAAAAACAAAATCCCTGGGCACGACTGTCAAAAACATGTTGTCAAATTGGTGACTTTCGCTGCAATTTTCTTTCTTCTTGCCATGGCAACCAAAATGGTTGCAACTTGCCGCACTGTTCCTGAATACTGAATGAGTACTAAAACATTTTCTTGTTTTCAGTGATAGACAATATAGGGCAAGAGCTGTTTTTGCAGGATGGGTCATCAACCTTGATGCAAAAAATGAAAGGGTAAGTCTACGGCTGATGCCAGACCAGTTTATCACAAGAAGGCACTGAATCTAGTCTCACTCTCTAGCACTATTCTGTTGTAGTTAAAATACTCATTACATTAAGTGCACATTTAAATTCTTTGCTTGGTCTATTCTATGACCAGTTAGTAAGTGCTGTAAATTTCCTTAAATTGTGTGATCTAGCCAATTAATGGCAGTTTAAAAATAATTGAACTGAAGAGAGATAAGGACACAAAGAAAGCAAATTACATCAGAAACTAATTGATCATATTAAATGTTCAGGAAGGTACCCATGCAGAACAATGTCTATTAATTTCTGAAGTAACAACTCTCCCAGAGACTCTTCTTCTTGGTTAACTGCTTGTAATTTTAAGATGACTCAGCGTAACTGGATAACAGAGGTGAAATCAGATGTCAAGATTTCTTGACATTGGAGAAAAGAGTGGAGTGAATTTGTATCTTCAAAGGCAGTGTCTGTGAAATTGGTCCAGTTCAGTCGGGGCCGAAAAATGTTTGCCCACAAACTTTGCCCAGTAAATCATCTTACTTCATAAGTAAATGAAACAACTTTCGTTTTGGAAAATATTTTAAAAGACAGATTTTAGAGTGCTTTACTTTTGATCTGTCGGATGCTCTAACTTTGCATCTGGCGACAGCTGAAAATAGCACAAATTATCAAGCTCGCTTCTCCAAATCCACAAAATGAAAGAAAAAATGATTATTATTTCCAGGTTACAGTGTTTATAAACAGTATGAATAGCATGTGAATTTTGATTTTTGTTGAACTGTGGCTACAGAAAAATTAATTTACTAGCACCTATGAGAGACCATTTTGAAAGCGCAGCAAAGTACCCTATCTTTGGTGGCAAATATTTCTCAAGTGCAGTCTTGCCTGCTCTAATTTTCTTTTTGGAATCAACTAAGGACATGCTAGGAAGTATAGAAATATAAAAATACTTTGTGCAATGTCTCCAAGAAAAAATATTGTCCCCTTGTTTTTCTTCCTTATTTGTTGGACATATTGCCAAAACAAACACAAGAATAGTGTTGTTACATTGTTTAAAGTGATTTTGAAGGGTGATATATACAGTCTTTGAATTGCAAAAATTGGTCCTAATTTCTAGATGGGGTATACCTTGAATGCACTCAGTTGCACAAGAAGAAAATGGATTGTCTGTTGAGACCTTTACCTTTTGGCTTTGTCGCTTATAGTTTATAAAACATGAGTTAAATTTAATAATGATGTAAAGAATTCGTCCAACATGGATATGTACTGAGAGATAATTATAATGAAATATTATCATGTCCATTGAAGCATTGTGACTTCTTTAAGGTCATGAAGTTGACCTTAATCTTGGAAATAAATTATTTTATAAATCAATTTTTTTCAAGGAAGGTCCTGTAGTTTGAACAGGTTTCATTGCTTTCATTCATGCAAGCTACAGCCGTACCCTGAACACTATAAAGTAAATTGGACCATGGATTACTCATGGTATTTTCCCGCAATGAAGGGGAGGGGGGAGGAGGGGGTACTCAACAAAGTTTTATACGTGGAATCTCTGACCCTGCGGGCCAACTCCTTTTGTATACCTTCTACTGACAAATGGTGCCCCTTTCACACACCAAGTTTAGAACTTTAAATCCCTTTAAACTGTTGTAAATGCACTGTCCTTAAAGTATGAACTAGTAACAATTGCAAATTAGGGGAGTGCATTCGATGGGGAGGGGAAGGGGGAGGGTGGTGGGTAAACAATAATACTGATAAAGACAGCTGCTGATATTCAACATATTGACAAAAGTGTTTGATTTGATTTCTTGATATTACAAGCCCATCAGGTCTTGCACCCCCTTCCCACTACCACTCACTACCCACTTCACAATTCATTACTATTTCATTTTTCCTAAAAAGTGCAAGAGCGTACTGTACTTTTTACATTTACTTGGCTAAACCTCTAAGTAAAGTACATGTAAGTAACAACAGGTCAAACATTGACTATGATCCTCAGGATATTCTTTTGCACTATAAGATGATCAATAAAACTGGCTAAAAATTGGGATACAGAAAATTAAAGTTATCTGAAAAGTTTAAGCATCGCGTATCACTTTAAATCCTTGCTGTGTGACTGTTTTCAAAATACGATGCACACGGAATTAGTGAGATGGAAAGGTCAACGTTTCACTGTTCAACTTCTTGTATACAACTTCTTGTATTTTTCAAAAATGGTGAGAAACAAAAGCAAATACAATGCTGTAAATAGCTTTTAAGAGCGAAAAGATGTAATTTGTATAGAATCAAATATGGTCAATCTAAGCTGGTCTTGGTTGAATCCATCAAAACAAATACAGTGTGCAAAACACATTGTTAACATAATATCTACATATCTGATTATCTTAGAATGGAAATTTAAACTTAATTGAAAACTGCGAGAACAACTATCAACAACACTGTGGAAAACAGAAAATCGCCAACGTTACATCTGTGAATGAGTTTCACAAAATAGATACCAGCTCCCGGGCGAGAAAAACTGAACCCATAAGATTGAGGCAAAGTGTGCCAGGCCAATCCAAGTTGGCGTCCAAACTGTGAAATCGCATGGCATACACAACGGTTACTACTTTGTGTATAGTACAAGAATAGGAAGTGTTCTACTTCATCGAATGCACTAAACCACAACACCAGAACATTTTTTTGACATTTTTACAGCCATAAAATGCATCTGTTAGCCCTTTTGGGTTTTTTTGAAGACTGAAATGACAGACTCCCCTACCATTTCATGTACTTCAACTTGTGAAATCCCTACCCTTTCATATACCTGAAGCCTGAAAAAGGTACCCCTTTTGGGCGGAACCTCCCCATATAGGCTATTGCGGGGAGTACCCCCTAGGGATTTTTGTGTAGAAAACAAACAAACAAACAACAGCAGCAAGAACATATTAAGATTTGGCCAGTGGGTTTGTTTTTGTAATACATCATGTCAAAAACATGTAAACCAAGTTGTCTGCAAATAACTTCATGGATGCTCATTGTCTAGTTTGGAGACAGGGACTAAGAGTTCGGTTTCAGTTATAGTTAGCGTGTTCATGACGGAAAGCTTATAACTAATGTGGTCATTTACTGTGTTGAAGTATGGTCTCTGTTGGAGGTTAAGTATAGCCATATCCGCACTCAGATTGGTCTTCTTTAGGGGTTTAATTTTCAGCCTTGTTCCCAGGGTAATTTCACTTTATTCAAGTGTGTGGAGGGTGTTCGAGGTCACATCTGAATTCACCGAGGCTGTTCAAAACTATGTCTTTTGAAAAGAAAACCTGTCTCTTTCATAAGCAACCCCCCCAATCCCCCCAATTACCCCACATTTTTTGATTGACCTCAAGAGAGGTATCATTCGAGGTATTGTGGTGTTTTAATATTATTGGCCTCCATCATCCATTCTTTGAATGTTCAGTTGTGAAACAATATTCAAATCACATTTTTTGATTGACCTCAAGAGAGGTATCATTCGAGGTATTGTGGTGTTTTAATATTATTGGCCTCCATCATCCATTCTTTGAATGTTCAGTTGTGAAACAATATTCAAATCACAGCACCTACTGCTGTAACAACAACAACAACAATAAGAAATGACAATAAAGTTATGACAATAATAAGACGTGACATGACATGGCCCTCGGCCAAAAGAGGGGCTAAATGCACTACGCAGCATTACTGTAGACACTTTAGATACAATCATAGCTTTAGAAAAATCGAGTACAGATGCAAGTTTTTTTCCATGCGGAAATCTGCTCTGAAATTTATGATTTCTGCTCTGGTGGCTGGATAATAGCTTGTGCTTGTAGAAGTACACATACACGTACAACGTAAACTGAGCCATGACTACTTTCTAGCATTATCTTTGAGAGACCCAAGAGAAGTGACAAGGGACAGTTGTTTGATGTGATTTCATGATCCTCTTCCTTAAGGAGTGGTACTACCTCAGCCAATTTCCAGGTGGTGGGAAAATTTGGTGTAAACAATGAGCATTTGATAATGTCAGTAAGCACCTGAAAACATTATAAGGAGCACTTAAAAGCACTGCTTTTAATTTGTATAAAAAATAAAAGTGAAAGGAGAGGGGTAGTTCTCAGAAGAACTGTTTTTAAGATGCTGGAAAGGTTGAGTTAAAAGTTAAAGGCTTTTTTAAGTGGCAAAGTCAGAAAGTGGACTGCTCCGTAGAGGGTTCTAGTTGTGTGACATAGCTAATCTGCATAGTCTAGGTCTGTCAGCCTGCCACTTTTATTCCATTCTATGTATGCTATATTCTGGTTTAATCATGGCTTGCTTCATAAGAGAGTCCACAACCATTAGGAATGAGGATGCTCCAATAATCATGTGAATGAGTCATTAACATCAGTGTTACAGCCTGTAGTTCTAACTCAACAGTTAGAGTTGTGGTACAAATTCTTCAAGATGTTGATATATTTGTAGGGAATGCCATACTGCTTGATTATAGATCAAAGTGATTGTCTAAGGAAACCATTGAAGGCCTTCTTAAAATCTATGAATTAGATGTGTAAGGCCCCCTGATATTCGACAGACCATTCAATGTTTCGTAGCATGAAGATCTGGTCAGTATGTCTGTATCCTGTCTTTTCAGGATAACTACAACAAACACTTTTCCAGCTATTGACAGCAATGTTATTCCCCTCCAGTTTCCACATTAATAAGGTTTCCCTTCTTTGGCAACTTAAAAATGATGCTATGGTGCCAATCATCAGGGACTTCCTTATTATTCCAGATTTCACTGAAGAGGCTGGTGAGTTCCTGCACAACAACACCTATGCCATGTTTCAACATTTCCACTGTGATTTCACCCAGCCCAGACCGTGCCTCGTTGTGTTTCAGCATCCTTACTGTATTGCTTCCCTCACTCCTTCTCCAATTTTGTTCATTGTGAAGTTAATCTGTGGTAGAGGGGGACTGTCTACTGTAAACTCGAAGAGGGTATTATGGACAGGTTGGTTCTGACTGAAATGTTCCTCCCATCTACCGTTCTGCTTATCACTACATTGGCAGCAGTCTGAGCTTCTTCACATTTTGCCTGTATCCATTGCCTCTTATCTACCCTACATCCCATCTAGACTTGCCACAAGGCGTCCTCACAAGTTTCACCACAGAAAAAGCCCTAAAAGCAGGTGGAGGGAGCTTTTTAGGCCGCGAGGTGGCTGATCAAGAAATGAAGTCATGAGAGGATGACTTGCTTCACTTGAAGGGTTTTCATTTGCATTTTGTACCAAAAATGGGGAGTGGTCACATTATTTTGGTGTCTCTGGTTACATTGCGAACAATGAAAACATCGAATATGTGTGCGTTTCTCCAGTGTCGAAAGATCAAATTTGTTTACTTTGTGCTAGAGTCATCACAAATAAAGTTTTCAGGCATGTAAAGTTAATGACATCAGGTGAGCAGAAACAACCAAAGCTTGTTTTGGAAGGAAGATCTCCAATGCGAGGGTAAGTTTCAAAATGTCAAGGAGGGCCATTGCAGAGGAGAAAGGAGCGATAATTAACGTCAATAAAATGGCAAGTGTGCACTGCAAATTGTGGTACCAACAAGGAAAAGAATCATAGCAACAAGAGAGTCCTGTTTGATGAATAATGATGAAAATTGTGTCAATAAATCTTGAGGATTGCCTCGGGATTAGTATCTCTTTCTGAGTTAAACATAGATGTTTTTCCAAACAGTCATCTCTTATGTATGATGTTCTAATGAGACCAGAATTCAGGCTGGAGACCTGATCTTTCCTAGGAGAAATCAGTGGAGCAATTACCAGCACTTCAATCCTCTGCCTTGCCAAGTAAACAATTAAAAGAATTTGGAGCCAGCTCAAAGATTAGACTTTTCCCAGCTCCAGTTTGGGGAAGACACTAAAACATCTCTCCCTGAAAGTACCTCTGATAGAAGGGCATCTTTTATCATTTTTGCAATCGACAGTCACATTACATTGTGCTTTATTACTTGTGATTGACAACTTTATCCCTGAGGGTCCCAAAGAGCCAAATGTACTCTAGACCAATTATTGGAGGTCCAAGTGCAGCGAAGTCATACCGCACCATGTTTAATAGGACAAGGGACTTTTTCAAACCTCTACAATGTATACCTATTCTTAATGGCTTCATGTTGTTGTCTAAAATGGAAAAGCCTGTTGCTATATGTAAATTAATGTCTCATGGTGGCAGCTTCAAGAGAAAACATGTTGTTGAAGTATTTTCCTCTCCATGCATTCTCCGCACCTAAAAAAAGCTTGTTACCCTAAGTGTGATCTTACTGTACTTACTCTTTTTTTGTTGGGCTGTCCAAGCTATTCTTTGATAAGATTTTGTTTTCTAAAATAGAAGCTAACATACCAATAGTGTGTACCAACAATATGCTTGAGTGCAGGGACGACCAAAACTCAAAAGGAAATATGTCACTCAAAAGTGCTAAATGTCTCTATTACTGATCATTATGTCTCAAATACTTTGTACTGAGCACTGGTCTACATCAGGTGATTTATGCTAGAATTTGATTTATCAGTGGTTTGCTTTGATGCTGATCAGAGGTTGTGTCATCTGATTCGTGCTTATGGAATCTCAGTTCAATTGTCCCTGTTTATTATTGTTACTGCGAAGCCTCTTGTGGATGGCTTCTAATTTACTCTAAAAGAATGTGCTGTACAGTGTAAGTGGATAGTGTCCAGTCTTATTAGCATGCCACTGAATGGCTGAGGTCTTCCTTATTCCATTCACATATATTCATGAATATTCTTGTTTCACCAAAGTACATGTATGCTTTGTTGCATTCACAAGGTACCATATCTTATGTATCTTATAAGGATCTTGTTGATACTCTTTGACTGCCAACACGAGCCCTGATGTGGAAAAGGTAATTGAATTTACTTTGGTAAAATTTACAGAGGCGACTCCAACAACAAGATCAAAGTGTGACCTTCCACATGTAAATGAATGATGGCATTGATATGGGACCCGATTATCTCACTTGGCATGAAGGAAAGGGGCCTGTGTTTGCTTTCATCACTTTCTTAGAAACAAGCACTACTTTCACTTTTTTGGGCTTGCTGTAAGCAGTACAAAGACTTCACATTTTGCAGATTTTAAGTGTTCAAAATTGTCCTCACTACGGATGTGAAGAGGCAGATGATTCCATAAATTATGGGCCGCAGGTGAAAAGGCGAGATCCCCTTCAGTCGTTTTCAGTTTTAAACTAGAATATTTTAAGATGACCTTTGACTGAACAGAGACTGTAGCACAGCTGTTCTTTTATAGCGATCAAGTCACTCAAACACCCAGGTGCATGACCATAGATACATGTAGCTTTAAATGTAAGAAGAAGCATTTTAAAATTGATACGAAATTTAGCAGGAAGCCAATGTAACGAACATGATGCAGGTGTTATGTGACTGTAAAGAGGTACATCAGTATGTTATAAGCCGAGCAGCTGCAGGCATTGCAGTTTACAAAGGTGAAAAGAGGGTCAAAAAAATCTATATGACCTATGATAAAAGCATGGACTAAGGTGCATGTAATTTCCTGAGACAAAATTTACTTTTGAATACGCCGCATATTGTACAAGTGAAAAAACTTATATTTGCATGTTTCGTTGAATTGTTCCTGAAGATTCAAATTAAAGTCAAACCATGTCCTCAAATTTCTTGCTACAGAGACAGGAGTAACGTCAACGTTCCCTATGATAACTTTAGAGTGTTGCTGTTTAGTACCAATTACACATGAACTCCATTTTCTCGTCATTAAGTTTAAGCTTATCCATAAGCATCCACATACAAATGTCCGATATACAATGTTCGATTGCTGCATTGATCAAACTGATTACTTGCAGAGTAAGGACTAAACAACAAGTACATGTAAAGCTACATGTCATCAACATAGGCATGTGCTTCAGGTACAATGTAGATGTTTTCAATAACTTCAAGGAGTTTGTGAGAGTAGATGGTAGACAAGAGTGGCCCCAAACGTTTCACTATAAATACGATTAAACCTGTTCATTACTATACCTTTCTGTTATTCTTGTCACTGGAATTTTGCAGTAAAATTCAAGTGTAAATGAAAAGGAAGAGATACCACTCATGGCACAAAAAAAATACTCAGCAAAGCTGGCAGTCCAAAAACCCGCGAAGTATGAAAACCGCAAGTCAATCAGCACTTGCATAGTAACTAGGTTACCTAGTAACAAGATATGATAATGGGCCCTTAAAACAGGCATAAACTATTAATGTAGAGACTCAGTGGATTTACTACATATTAAGACTGTTTCTTAACCTTGATATATGTATAGGGAGCAGATGCACTGTGATTGCATTGTGATCTACTACATCATGTCAGCACAGACTGGACTAGACATTATTGTTTAGGAATGTTACATTAATATTTATTATATAAAAGACTTCCATTGTAACTTTTGTTTATTACGTTGATGTGAGTAGTTTGCTAATATTACAGCAACCTTGTAAAATGTAAAATAATAAATAAAGTGAAGAATAAACTTAAGTGTACCAACCTGTTTTTCAAATTCTGCACGACCTGTAGAGTAATCATTTACCGACCAACTTGCAACAAAATGTTTTCCACCAGTCTTTTTGCTTAAAAGATCTAAAATGAAAAAAAGAAACAGTTCTAAGATGACAAATAACTACAAAATGCAGTTTTCTTGTTATCAGTGTCAGAAAAAAAGGAGAAAACAGTCCCAAAAATAAAAAACATGTTTCAAAATAATTCTGTCCTGGTGCATCAGAACGATAACAATAACATTCCTTTTTTAAAAAAAAGTGAATCCAGACCATTAATATTTGGGGCATCAGTTAGATAAAAAATAAACAAGCAAAACTTGTATGACATAGACTTCTATCAAGGAGATCGATACAGGTATCATGAGTGTATCTTACTGGAAAGCATCAGAAATTCTGAAAACTTGTCAGTCTATAGTTAAGGGTAGTTCATTTGCCTCAGTACCCCCTACTCAAGGAAAATTTGCAATGCAGAAAAATATACATTGTAGCAAAAAAAAAAAAAAGAAGAAGAAAGAAACAGGCCAGGATTTATTACTCACTTTCCTCTGGCACAAGTACAATGTAAAAGGAGTGTTATTGCTTACACAAAGTTTATTTTTCAGATTAACACTCAATTTACAACAGTACCGTGATATATCATTATTCTGTCATGAATAAGCTGCACTGCTGTATTATAATACACATGCATGTAGGCTGGCCCTAAAGCAGGAGCTTAAGAAAGCTTACGTAAATGTAAATCAAACTTGAACTGATGAAGATGTTTCTGTCAAAGAAAATTCAACCACCTACATGTAATTTGTTGCCTTAAAATATATGATGATAAAAATAATCACCTTCACCACCTGATTTTACATTACAGTTGTAACTTAAAAGGTCATTGCAGTGTGGGTTGCATTGCAAAATTATCCATGTCAATTATCATGTCATTCACCAGGGCACTTGTATTAAGGAGGCAATTATGAAAGGTATGCAAGAAGAATGTAAGGCAAAAAGTCTGTTCCTTCTAACTTCTAAACTCTAAGTTTTCTTTTTGCTTGTTACGTTTTGACAGTAGCCCTTTCTTATTATCGAGCTGTACAACGGTTTGTGCTCTACAATGTGATTCCTTTACATCTGATTGACTGTGAGAGGGTAGGTCTAGGTTAAACGTCCAAACGGACTTATGACACTGCCTAGATGCAATGAAAAGAGTCTGTGACTCCAGTCTGTATAATAACACTGACTTGTCCAAACTTTTCAGTTTTTACAATCAAACAGAAGATGATGATGATTTTAATCATAATGATGAGGATAAGATGACTAAAATCATCATCAGGATAATTAGATTATTCAAATCATCTCGCTTTTAAAAACACTGCAATAATACAATGTAGTCCAGTCAGATCACACAACCTATAAAACCTCATATTTAAGCTTGGTTGCCTTGCAGAAGAAAGAGAAAATGAATTGAGTACTTCAATTAGCTTTTGTGTCACTATATCCTTGCTCTTTGCATTGATGTCATTGATTTTATCTTCCTTTGTTTTTATGACCTCTGCTGTCCCTTGCATCTAAGGGTGTACACATGAGGAAAAAACGTGTTCTAATTGGGTGCAAACATGGCATGTTTTGCTGCCAAACATGTGAAGTTTGGAGTAGATGGCTGTTGTCGACTTGATTTGTTTTTGCTCATCAAAATATTCTTTGCAAGAATTTTTAGACGATAAGAATAATTTCTGGAGGCATGTATGCTGTTTCTCAGCGAGAAATATGCCTGAAAGCTGAGAAAAAGGAAATATGAGCGGAACTTGTTGACCAAAAACATATAAACAACTCACCTTTGGCATGACAGTTTGCTTTAATAGCTTTCAAACTTCAAATGTTTGGCGGCAAAACACGTCATGTCTGGCACCCTATTAGAACATGTTTTTTTGTCTCGTGTCCACGCTTAGATGCAACCGATGGTATACAATTACCTCAATCTAATACGTTATAGTCAGGCAAGCATTGTTTCCAGATGCTTATGCATATAGACTGTTGTTGTTTCAGTGTACGTTGCCTTTGAAGACTGTGATTTCTTATGTGAAGTTTTTTCATTTGAACTTTTTTATACTGTAGCCCGAGCTCATGCAGTTTATGTGTCTAATTAAATACGCCCTAAGAGTGCTCAGTATCAAATTCCTCCTTGTCATAACAATGCTTTATAAAACAGGGTGATCACAAGAATTAAGTAAGGACTAAACACACGATAAACTAAATCAATACTATATTATCTCCCCACTACTTCTATTGCATAACTGTAGGGGCGACAAATGAGGATTTCTTATTTATTTGATATTAGGGTTTAAACAGTTATTTACCCCTTTTTGCTCCATTTCTTTTGACTAGGGACTTATGAACTGATATGATGACATGCAATGGCTGCAAGCTCATAAGCTCTACTTGTTTACAAACTCAGTTATAATTCAGAATTACAGTTTTACTTACTTACAAAACCATGATAAAGTATTAACATTTCTATGGAAAACTATTTCCAAAAAATGGGCAAGGAGCTGAACTTAGGACTACCGCAAAACAACACAAGGCAATAGTCAGAAAGGGACTTGCACCAGGACATCCATTGCAAGTCTCTGGTGTGCTGACCACTTGGCCAGAATGTGACTGCAGTATTGCATGACAAAAAAGGCAGTGAAAGACAATAGTGTTGGGTTCGGATTAGGGTTATGAATATGACCCTTGGCAAATTTACTCTTGCAACTGCTGTAAGCAGTAAAGGTCGCTTCTATACTCCTGCAGCTAGGAATATGAAACAGCCACACACTGACAGTTTAACCTTTGACCTGAGTTGTAACTTACATCATTAAAAATTAAGGAGCCACCTCATTTGGGTAAGGACATCTTGTTATAAGCCAAGATTAAGCTTACACTTAATTTATCTGATTTTAGATCTTGATTCAGGGAAGTTAAGACTTAATGTGTCTCCTTAAAATTACCATGTAAACGTTAATGCTTTCCAGTCTACTAAAAAGACCTATAACACCGATTGTGTACTGGCAATCGACCGCGAAATACCTCACATCGTGGATGCTACGTATACAATTTATATATTTAAAGATAACTTAGCTCTACAAACTTACGAAAACGAAGACATTCTTGGCATTCTTGAATGTTGAAGTTGGGTCATTTGGGCGCAACTGCATGGCTTTGTATCACATGCAGTCTATAACGTTGTTGACACTCTTTTCTATTTTTGCAATAAGGTGATCTTTGTCATGTTTCCATTGCCGAAGGAAATATAGAGAACCTGGGGTTGTAGTCCACGAAGAATTCAGCAAAAACCTGAAAGCATCAGCGCAAAAGTTCTCAAGGAATGATTTAGGCAGATAAGACTTCAAAGATCACGTGACCAAAACGAGGTGCTCTGGGGACAAACACGCCGAAC
>BOPM01000624.1:201749-212463 GCA_022179025.1 Porites australiensis
TTTTGAATGGTCACAAGCGGAACTTAGCGACTTCATATCAGACACAACGACTTCATGTAGACAACAATTGCTTGCGTTTAGCGGGTGCGGATTAGGGCCAGGGGACACTTCGTGATGTCTATCATAAGGATATGAATCTCATTAACTTGCAATCCTGTACATATCTTTGTTAGCAAGCTCTGAGGATCAATTATGTGAAGACTCACGTAGGGAAGATTGCGGGATCTCCATTCTGCAGAGTGTGCAACGAGAAAAGTGAAAAGTTGCCTATGTGATCAGTGAGTGGGGTATACTTGCGCAGAAAGAATATAAGAATCATGAGCGGCGCGACAATGTAGCCGGAATGATTCATTGGGAGTTGAATTGTGTTTAAGAGCTGGACAGAGCAGAAAAATGGTACGTTAACACTAACTTGACAGAGTGCTGGAGACAGACGGGATCAAAAACCACTGTGAGAACTTACAGTGTAGCCTAAGAAAACAGCCGACATTTGGTGACGCTACCACTGGTTTTCCCGCCAAATGACGTCTGAGAAACGAGCGCAGAAATTCCATACTGATGACGCGTCACTACCCAGTTCTGGGTAGTGCTTTTGATTGGTTGAATCAAATTTCCCACGCAGCCCGACCAATCAGTGTGATACCTGTTGTTGTAGGAGCTTTGGGAACCATGTCAAACCATTTCAATGAGTGGATCGAGAAAATCAGAATAAGGTTCGTTAAGACCAGAGCACATGCATCCAGGAGACCATAGAAACTGCAAGAATACTAAGAAGAATCCTCAACTGTCAAGGGAAGTTTTCAGGTGACCAGCAAAACTGAACTTTTTTGTACACATTAATAGTAATAATAACAATAATAATAATAATAATAATAATAACAATAATTACGATGACAATTATAATAATAATAATAATGTTCTCTAAGTCTTTCGCAAACAAAAGATTTTCTCAAACTATGAGGATATCCTTTGTCCTGACGTGATCGCATTGGAAGAACTACAAAAAAAGATTGAGTAAAGCAATGTCAAAGTTATCATCAAAGGAGATAGCAAAAAAGCCTTGGAAATATACCCTAAGAAAGGAGAAGAACACTAACTTCACAGTAACGATAGAAAAAGTTAGAGGAGTAGACCTAAGCATGTAATGGAATTTTAAATTCTCATTTCTAAGCCAAAAATAAGACTCTTTTGACCGAGATGACATACGTATTTTCCTATGCTATAAAAGTAATGCAGTAAATCCCATACATAGGTTATAAAAAAATTCAAATCTTACAGAATCGTGTGCGTTCCCTATGGCAGTTCGCGCCTTCAAAATTGAATCTGATGAGTACTCTATCACAGGTCGAATCGAGCACTGCTTTAGGTGTTGTTTCTCTTTATCCTGTCAGTGTTGTTCCATGTTACTTTCTTTGTTTTTGCAGTGATTTAGCGTGTATCTCGAGCCTTTTTCAGTCACCATAGCTTGATCTGGCTTTGAAAGATTTCTTCATCCTGACCATTTCATTACCGAAAAAATGATCATCGGAGCGCTACGAGGGGATCATGGCCTCGCACTCACGGTTAAGGTAAAGCGTCAATAGTTATATCATGTAAGTAATCAACAGAAAGTTTCAGTCATAAGTAGGATGAGTTTGATCGTCCGGGTGAACGTTGTCCTGAATAGGACTGTTGTTGTTGATAGTGACTGACGTTTCGAAAACCTGTGCGGTAGTCATCTTCAGAGTCAAAGTGAGTTGTGACACGTCAGTTGATGGTATTAAACTCTGGTTATTGACCTGATTGGTCAATTAAGTCGCAATGTTATTGGTCGTCTGTCAGTTAAGCCGTGATGTTTTTGGCTATGAATACTCGTAATGTAACATAACACCGCGACTTAAGTGACCAATCGGGTATCGACGACTTCCTCGATCTCTGCTAGCTTCTGTTACTGCTCACGTTCGATGACTGATCGACAACTAAATAAATCCCAGCCTTTGTTTTTTTATGATAGCCAAGAGAGGTTCAACTATCCTGGAAGTAATTTAATGATGTTAGTTCAGACAACGATAACAATCCTTTTGAGAAGGACATCATTCTCGTCCCTCGCAAGAAAGGGAAGGAAAAGGTTGAGTTCCGTTCGTAGCCAGCATTCAACAGCGTAAGACTTGCATGAACTAAAGGGGATTGAAATAACCGTAATTGCGATGCAAACCCTCCTCAAGATCCTAGAATGAGAATCTGTCAAAACTCGTGACGCCCTTATAAGGGGTTTAACTTGCAGAATGTCACTAAAAACAACGAGCCAATGTCAAACTTTGTAGTGAAAACCATCGGCTCGGTTGAAATAACAGTGTTCCAAAAGAGAGAATGTTGAAGATCGTTGCTTTTCTTAAATAGAATTCATCTTGAATTTCTTCAACGGCAAATGACTACTTTCTTGGCGAGAGGGCAAAGATTTCTCACGGGCTGATGTTGAAGTATGACCTATCAGTGGGGTACATTCGTCGCGTTGATTTGTGCATCCAAGCCAGAGTCAAGCCAGAAAAGAAAAGAAAAGATTTCTTTTAGCTCATATTTTTTTTTTTGGTTATAGCGGAGCTCTCTCGCGCGCAGCGAAGCACCATGGGTGAGAAAATTTGGTTATCTATGCATTCAATGAATTTTGGTACTGAGAAAATCGTCCGGACGTCCGTACGTACGTCCACCCCTTCATGTAAGCAGGGGTGAAATTTTGCATTTCAAGTAACCGCGCGTTTCGGCGGTAAATTGCATAGACACCCGGACTTTTAGAGATGAAAAACAACAACAAGAAAGCCGATTCTTTCTTTCGACTTATTAATTTCAATGTCTACATTAACGTGGATAACAGAGAAAGAGCTAGAGCGAGAGATAAAAAACAAAGGTAGGAAGCCAATTGCGTTGGAAGAATAACGTGAAATTGTATAGCGGCGGTGAGAAAATGAGAAATGCTAGCGGCCACCAAGGTGTGAAAATGAGTGGCAGCGCAAAAAAGTGAACAGGAACACATACAACATTTCCTCCATAAAACGTTTAACTAGGAAGTTTCTGGAAGTTTCACGTTGCAGTCGTGCAAAACAACGGCAAAGAAATGTACAAAAAAGTGTGCTGCACGTGCAAAGTTGTTTTTTCGCTAATTAGACCTACTGAATTCTTTTGGCTGTTTTTGTTGCAGTCGCCGCTTAACATTACAAGATCTTATATTTTGTTTGAGTAAACTATAGATATTAACGAGAGCTTCGCTGTTAGCCCTGGCTAAATCTATAGAGCTATTTCGAAAATTAAAAAAGGGTTGTCGGAAAAAGTATGCACGCGACAATCCCGAAAGGTAATATGGGATGTGGTCGATATACTGTTCTTTCGAAACTACTTTTGTTACCTTCCTTTAGCACTCGCAAACATAAGTCCATGGCCTCTCGTGCCATTCTTTCAAATTTCTTTCAAGAACAGTGAACTCAAAACCACCCACAATACCTTTTGGGATTGTCGCGTGCACTTTTTCCGACAACCTTTCTCGAAATAGCGGTATATTAACAATGAATGGCGTTTGTTCATTCATATTTCGCTCCCGTAGATAACACAACGGTCGTGGCGGAAAACTGCTGAGGGGGAGCGTAGTCGAGTCAGCCTGGTCAGCCGGCTAAGAAAAAAAAACTAAAGACCCAACACTGTGCCACTGCTTTCTTCGCCCTTTGCAGTCTCAAGCCTGACAACGTTGAAGCGAACCACATAGGCATCAACACAGACTCTTGACAGATGGCGATTATTCATTCTTCTGCAAAAGGTTTCCTACAATTTGGTTCCATATGCCTGAGGTAAGAGGTGCAGAAAACAGAAATGCAAATTGGTGATAATTTTTATGTATGTCTAGTCACAGCACGCCAAAGAAAAGTGTCTGGGTTTGTTCTACGAATGTGAGAAAGCGTAGTAAAAACTAAAGCCAGAACATGTTTTATCTCAAAAAGCGGGTACTTTTCCAGGCCCTATCAAATAATTGGATCGTAGTGCCATAAATAATTGCAATAGTACTCAAAAAGACAGTTTTGAACGTTGAAATGCTAATTCAAACTATTCTCGATAAAGTATGTTCATTTCCGAAATTGTATTAGCTAAAAAAGGTGTTTAAAAGTCAGTAACTAGTATTTCCTAATAGTATTTTAGTGTTCATTAAAAAGTGTATTTTTCGGGAATAATATTAACGAAGGAAATTATTGCGAGACTTTTTGTGTTCCCGTAAGCGGACGGGTACGGACGGGTACGGCTTGACTTAAATTTTATGGCTAAAATAGAATATTCAGTTATTTTTTATTTCTCCTATCGTTTTTCTTTTCCTTCTTGTGAAAAGAAAGCCACTTTCACTTTCGCAACTGATGTTCTATTGAAAAAGTCTCGTCAACACCCTCTTTCGGAAAGAAACCCATTTTTGAGTCTGTCCTGTTTGATTAGAGAGTTTAGTTCGTTAAGGTGTTTAATCAAAAATATATCCTGTGGATTGTTCGTTTAGATTGTAAGATACGTATTGGTATAGTGATCCGTCCTCTGAAGAAAGACAGCGTTTTTCCGTATTTAATTTGTTTACTACTTGAAGCAAATATTGTAAACTAAGGGAAAATATAAACCTTACTTCAAGTTACCTCTACTGAGCTTGTAAGAAAGTTTTTACGACCAAACTGACCATTGTAATTTTTCCTAAGTCGCTGGCTTTGTGTGTTTCGAAAACAGTCGAGTTCCAGTACGGAAAATATCAGAAATAGGTTGTTCTTGTAATGACGTACCAACTTAGCGCAGCTGCTCCCGCGAAATTCATGAACTGAATTTGAGTGGCAGTTCGCGCCTAAAACTGTGAACTCGGCTGTGTGCCCATAAAAACGCAGCGCTAGAACTAAGATCAGAGAGGAGAGAGTTGCTTAACATTGACCTATGGTAAAGTAAACGTGTAATAAGAGAAAGGAAGAAAATACATATAACTGATTGAACGAAGTATTCACTGAGTTTCTGTATAGACGACTGGCGAGCTAGTTCCCCATGAAACAGTCGTGCTATCAGTAATGACCTCGCTGTGACTCATTTACCAGTTAGAAGTGATTTTTTCTTGAAAGAGCTGGTTTTAAAAGTTCTTGGTTCAGGTCTTGACTCATTTCGACTCTTTTCATGCTACAAATGTCAAAATACTCATTGGACAAACTTTCTGCTCTAAGTTTGGAAAACAAAGCCATGATCTTTGATTTAATCATGAGGACCGATTTGTCTTAACGGGAAGTTTGCGGTGTTATCCGCAGCAAACGCAAACGAAGCTATCTTCTGAACGCTGGGGGCAACTGAGAATTAAGGTGGAGATCTTGTCTATTGTTGTCACCCATGGAGCATAAAAATCGGCGCTGATAACAAGCGACTGTTTGATGCTTGATTTAAAATGTTAACATACAATCCTGTAAAAAAAGCATTGTTTAATGCTGAGGCAACCACCATTTCTATGTCTGTAGGCGTTGTTGTTTTATTTCGCGCCCGTGTAATTTAACTTTGTATTTTGCTCAGCTTCAATGTGACTTGCACCTGCTTCGGTGAAAGAACTCAACAAATGTTACCCTGCACAAAGCAACGGGCTTTCCCTGCGTGTATCTAATCTTGCTATATTATGAACGTTTGTAAAAGTAATTGGAGCGTGTACAAGGTGTACAGCATGGTCGGAGATCAGAAGGGCCTCCCGTACTCCGCATTTGCGTATCCATGTTTAGTTATACCTTCTATTCCCACCTACGATAAAAAAATGGTTGAAGAGGGTTATCGCGTGACAGCCCCCTTCAAAAATGTGAAACCAGTATGGCGGATGACTGATAATGTATCTTAGCTATGGAAAGAATTCCGGTGAATTAAGTTCTTCTACTACTTTTAGATGCGAATGTAAAACCACAATTTCCGCCTTTAACTCGCGAGCGAGACGTGCTAATGAATGTAAGAAAGAGTGTTCGTCGATAAAGCCTAGTTTTCACTTAAAATATTTAAGGACATTTATTTCATGTCAGAGTCAAATACTACATGGCGTTTTTTCTCACCGAGGTGATCCGACTTAGCGTTCGCTAGAAAGATATTAAATGTACCGTTTATCCAAGCGATGAAGTGTTGAGTTATAGTGAAGAGCAAGGCAGAAGAGTCTGATTTCGTGCGTATAGCCTTTAGAACGTCCTTGATACCGTGCGCTTTGAACTTCTAAATGCAAGCTAGTCTTATTTGTTCTGATGTCTACGCTTACTGATCAGAGTATAATGATCAATAGATGTCTCGAAACTGTCCATCTTGAACATGACTGAAAGACCAAAGGCAGTCTATTTCGGTAAAAAAGAAACTTATGAATAAGCCCGATGTATGAGGACGTGATTTAAGATACATAAGCCATGAGAGATTTCGAAGCTGCCTCTAAGTACAGCATAATAAATTCGTCCACGGCGAGAATGCTTCGACGAAGGCAATAATAATGCGCCGAATCATCTTTACTGTCAAATAATAGAAGAGTATAGACCTTCATACCTGATCCATTAAAAACTGACTAATTTTCAGAGAATCAGGATTAAAATATTTGTGCGGCACAAGTAGATTTACAGCTATCGTTTTTGGGGTTTCTAGGACTACGATGGGCATGATCTACGAGTTCAGAAAAAAAGGAGAATTAAGCAAATAGAGGAGGTTAACTACAAAGATCCACCACCAACTAAAAGCGGGACTCATTCTTCTACTAAGGTTCAACGCTTATACGGTAAATTAACTCAAAAGACGTATTTAAAGCATAGTCAAATATGCACTATCGATGTATAACTAAGGAGAGAGATATTGCTCGAGATGTTAAACAGTCACTTTTGTAGTAAGCTGTACAGCACTAGGACTAAAGCGGAAGACATTGGAACTGCGGACTATAAAAGACCTCGCCTAAAACAGACCTGGCAGTTTCAATTCAGTTTAAACTCGTTAAACTGTCCTTTGCGAACTAAAGAATAAAGTGCGACACGCTGAAAGCATGGTTGGTTATACCTAAAGCTGACGACATCCATTGCATGACAGAACCACTATTGTCTTTCGGTGAACGATTAATTAAAGGCTAATGGATCACTTACCACGTTTAGGTGCTGTTCCTTGGACGATCATATTGTTTAGACGAATGCTGTTTAGCCACCAATGCGCCAGCGACATAAAATCATTACAGTAAATTAAATCCACGTTCTATCGCCAAAGGTAATAAATGGAAATATGAATACATAATATATGAATAACGCTTGAGGCAGTGCCACACTTTGAGTGGCACACACAGTCCAGCATGCTTTATGGGCCGCATTAGCTGTGTCTCGAACGTGGTCGATCACAGGAGACACGATCGCGACGAAGGGGAGGACGGGAAGGAGTGACGACTCTCGACTTGTACATGCGCGCAGATCTCCTACGCGCTTCCCTTGTTGATGCTTAAAAAAAGGCAACCAAAACAGACGACTGGTAATGAGCCAGGGTCGCGTAATTTTAACGTGCGTTCGTTACATAATGTAAATTTTACGCGCGTACATGAAATAGAGGCAATGTATGGAAGGTCACGCGTAAACGCAAAAGTTGAACCATGGATAATCCATGGTTGAACCTCGCTCAACTTTTACGTTCACGCGCGGCCTCTCATACATCACCTCTATTTTATTTACGCGCGTAGCATTTACACGTGCAAATGAAATAGAGACAATGTATGAAAGGTCGAAAAAATTGAAAAAGTTGAACCTTCCTCAATTTTCAACGTTTACACGCGACACTTCATACAGTCTCTGTTTTATTTGTATAGGTAATAGCATGATTTGTAGTGATATTTGGCATAAATACCACAGGTGATATTTCAAAATTGTTATACGTAATTTCACGAGCCGTTAGGCGAGTCAAATTTGAGACAATTTTGAAATAACACGTCGAAACACGAGTGATTTTTTAGCCAAATATCACGTACAAATCATCCTATTATTTGTTTATAATACGACTCGCAAAAGGTTTGTAATTTTCACATGTAGGCATTTCAAATTAAGCTGAAATACCACTGCTCTAAGCCAATCAAATTGCAGAAATTTCTCATGTAGTAGTATAAACGCGCGTAAAATCTACGCGACAATGGAAATCAGTTTGTCAGCTTCCTTTTATATAAAGCAGATGCAGGAAGTGCAACGATTAGAGATATTCATGAATTGGATTAAACCATTCCACTTGTGTGACTTTTACCCAGATCTTTTTTATCACTGACATAATTTGAACACTGTATTTTAACCTTTTTATCAAAAATTCGAATGATATATAACATGATGGACCTGAGACCTGAAAATAACAGGCAGCTATAAAATTAAAAAAAGGAGCGAGCCGATGGGGCTAGCAACTTCAAAAGATTAAAATCCTTGAATGAAAGAAATGTTCTCAAAGGTTTCACAACGGAAGTTAGATGATTCGGCATGTCACGTCCTCCTACATATTCCTTTTGCGGTTATTTGAGGTCTACAAGTATATGCTGCGGCCATGAAATCTTGTAGCATCTTGAGAAATAGTGTGATTGCCAAACAGTGTTTAATTTCTTCCTGAGTTTGATAATTTTGCACTCAAAGGGTTTTTGTAGCTTTCATGTCTTGTGGCAACTAAATAACATGAAATAATAACTTAATATTTAGCACCATCAAAATGAAAAAAAATGCGGACAACATAAACCGATACCTTTCTTCACTTCGACGTTACGCTTCTTTTAAAGAAAATCCTTCAAAATCATTAGAAAACATCTTGATTTTCGCTGTCCCAGGTTGCGGTAGATAAGACACAGAAGACACGACAGTTTCTACTTACCAAGGCCGCGGAAGGCGCAAAATTGCCTCCGATTTGCCGGTTCCACGATCAGCCGTTACAGACCTTACCGTAAGCGCTCCAATAGGTCAATTGCACGATGACGATATTTGACTTCAACTACCAGAATTCATTTCGGTTTTGCCTTCAATCCCGCTGAGGATTAAAGAACAATTGCCTTAATTTGCACAAGAAAACAACAAACTCAAGGATTCTGGTAGTTGTAGTAAAATGACGTCATCGTGCAATTGCCCTATTCCCTTATAAAAAGTCTGGCTCTCCAACAAAGAGTTTCACTTTTTAATTTTTTGGAAAGCTCCTTTTAAATAAGGGCGATGGAATACAACATTACGAGCAAAATTTAAACATCCGAACAGTTCTAGAACAGCAAACACGATCTCGTGCGTTGCAACAAAATATAGCAATATTTTTAAGCCAGATTACGTATTATTTATATTAACTCGAAACCAGCTTTCCTGGGTTGTAAGGGAAGGAACGGAGACATGAGCTACAGTGATGGAACAAGGAGAAAACTTGTTGGCCAATTTCCCTCTTTCGTCGCCATTTTTTTCTCAGTAAAGAAATATGCGGACGTTCTCGAAAACACATTAATTTCGCGGGAAAGCCTGTTCTAAAAATAATTTGGGTTGACTCAAGGGTACAGCACATATGGAGGCTCCAAGTAATAGGCTCCTGTAATATGTCAATGCAGAAGCGGATTTTTCGTCTTTGAGTTTACCAACAGTTATAATCATTTGAATGAGACAATTCAGTCTTCTTTGAATTAAATGCCTTTTATATATTTTTCTAAGAGCTCTTTTTAGAGTACTGCTTCTGTCACGACACACTACAGTATTCCTATAGTTTCATGTAGTTTACGTCTCTGCAGTGCCAGCTCATGAAGTTTTAGGATTTTTTTTGGAAAATTTAGAATTTTGTTATTTTCGAAGGTGTGCGACTAAGAGACGAAATAAAATTCCGCCCGCCAGTGTCTTGTTCCGACGAATATTGAGACTTGAGTTTTTCGTAACCCTAAGCCATTAATAAAAAGAATGTCATCAGGTCTCAGGCCCATCATGTTATATCATTTGAATTTTCGACAAAAACGTTAAAATACAGTGTTCAAATTATGTCAGTGATAAAAAAGTCCCGGGTAAAAGTCACACAAGTGGAATAGTTTAATCCGATTCATGAATATCTCTAATCGTTGCACTTTCTGTATCTGCTTTATATAAAAGGAAGCTGACAAGCTGAATTCCATTTTCGCGTAATTTTTACGTGCGAACACACGTAAATTTTACGCGCGTTTATACTACTACATGAGAAATTTCTGCAATTTGATTGGCTTAGAGCAGTGGTATTTCAGCTTCATTTGAAATGCCTACGAACTGTTTAGGAGAGGAGACTGATTGAATCAATTGTAAATTTCATAGGGTACTGTAATATCGGTCCGCAAAATCTCGTCTTCCTAATTTGGCACGACACGGTGTTTATACCCGGGGGGTTAATCAACAAATTTTTGTACGGGGAGGCTCCGCACCGAGGCCCAACCCCTTACCCTTTTATATACCATTTTTCATGAAAAAGGTACCCCTTTCGTATACCTTCTAATAACAAATAGTACCCCTTACACATACCTTGTTTAGAACTTTGCTGTCATTTGAATAGGAATCAATCTTAAAAGTAGAACGTTTTCTCGACTTTATAAAGCCATAAAATTCATCTGTTCTGCCCTTTGGGCCCTTTCACAGACCCAAATGACAGATTTCCCTACCCTTTCACATACCTGAAGCCTGAAAAGGATACCCCTTTCGGGCCGAGCCTCCCCGTATAGGCCATTATAGGGAGTACCCCCCGGGGGTTATAGCATTGCTGT
>BOPM01000624.1:222489-239405 GCA_022179025.1 Porites australiensis
CAGCAAATTCGAATTTCTTGAACAACTGTCCTCATTAATAAACAACCGCAATGTAGATATCACGTACAGTAATAGAAAAAAGCTACTTAAAATTTCCCTTCAGTACATAAAACACTTTTAAAATTCAGCTATAAAAGCACAACAAGTGCACTTTATGTGTACTGCGGTGTACTGCTGTAGTCTAAAAGCAGTACAAGAACAGGCTCAGAGTACTAGGTCAGTAAAACTGACATGTCACAGGCAGTTTAATTTTCTAAATTTCGAATAACTGGCCGTATTAACTGGATGAAACATTTATTATAAGAGATTTTACTGTTTGAGATTTTAAAATGTGGCCATTGGCCATATTAACGGGTGACTGCATTAATGCGTTTTTTTTTATAAGGAAATGTATGGCCGTTTTGCTGGGCCAAAAAAAGTGGCCGTAATAACGAGGTGATTGTATCACTGAGGTGGCCGTAAGGCGGGGTTCCACTCTATTGTAAACCTCTTCCAAATTTGGTCAACGCTAGCTGGTTATGAAGAATTAGCTCTGGGATTTGAGCCAATCAAAAGCAGGGAAATATTTGTGACCGTGAAAGACAAAACTAACACTAACTAGACACTTACTGTTACTATGGCGTTCCGTTGCAGACAAAATTATACCGATGGTAAAAACGTGTGAAAACATAATACATAAGTTGAAACTTGTAAACTACATCAAATGCTGTAAAAAAATATGACTCGAGATTTGCAAAATATATGTTCACGAATGAAAAAAATATTATGCAAATGTCATGACTACAAACACAAATCAAAATTGTGAAATTTGAGTTGAGAAAAAAGAAAGAGTCGCGAAAGAGAGAACGCTGACCAGTTGTGTTGTCAGTCAATGACTTCACTTAACTGAGATGAGACTTCGATCCAAAGTAGCGGTTCGTTGGCTACTAAATACTGCAGATTTTTTCTTCTCCCTTGCTGGACTTATCGAGGACTCGGAGAGGCAGCTTAGTTCAGCGTCATATGACAGTTTACAATATTAGTCCTATTTTGGTGCCTTGACGAAACAAAAGGACACTCCTAGTTGCAACTCTGTCGTCAAGGTTAAGGTCGTTTAGAAATAGTGAAGTTCACCCTTTGGGTATGATGGTCCAACAGAAAGGGGGTAATAATTTATATTATGACAGGCCACACATCTATACCGTAGTAAAATACCGGAGTGAAACCATGTGTTAACAAGAGAGGAAATTCCCTTGATTCCCTTGTCTGCTTGATGTTGATGTTGGTGTTTTGCTGTAGTGTAGAAACATGATAACTCAAACTCTGACAGGAAACAAAAAACAGTTTGAGTTAGTGGGGGTTCAAGTTATTGGGGTCAACTAAATATTCAATTTGCCATGTTAATAATTGATAGTACTGATTTCTTAGCACTTCAGTGTATACTGACAGTGCAATTTTTTACCAATTTTAGCAGAAACTGTGACATGTTTGTTGCACCAATTAAGATTAAATGGCTGTAGTGCTAGTTTTAGTGTTTTTTACTGATTATACAACAAGAGGAACTGTAGCCTGTGATCATGCACTCTGCCTTTATCTCTGTTATCTGTTTTTGGGAGGAGGGCATGATACAATCCTTTCACAGATCACATGCAAAAAAGCCTTAATCTGGACTTCTTTCTGATTGGATAGGAAACAATACGGATGATTTGCGCTGTTTGGATTAGCCAAAATGTCATTATCCATCACTTGTTGTTGATTTCAGTCTACACTTTTGCTTGCGCAAGGAGCAGTGAATGTGCATGCGAGTTCGTTATGAAATTTCTGCTGGCTCAGTTTTCATGAATTTGAAGAATGTTCTATGTTCTAAATAGAAATTGATCCATTGAAATATTTTCCATCTCATCATATACTAAGTTGCAGTCACTAATTCACCGATCATTTGAATGCAATTTGATACCGCGTACAAGTTACAGAAGCGACAAAGGGATTCACTTTTCAAATAATCAATTCATGAATGGAATCTTGACCTGGTTTGGCTGTAATTTCCCTTCAGAAAGCTGTGAATTATTCTGAGCGATCTTCACTTTCACAACACTTTTTAGTTTATGAAATATGGTGCACGAGTCTAAACATTTTTTTTCTCTGCTTTCAGCACAGAATATTTAGTCAATGAACTTTTACCAGTAAATTCTTTATTATTTGTAGCTTTTAAATAAAGGTATGGCAGCTCCAGCTAGCAGTATTTCATCACACACAAAAAAAACTTTAAAAATATTTTTTTTTAGGAAGTGCCATCTAAATATGGACATCCTTAAAAAAATTCTTTTCCCTAAAATTAATTTCAAAAGAGACATTATTTGTGCCAAAATGTGATCCCATCTGGTAAACACTGATTGGCTAATAACATGACAGGTCAAGCAGATGCTACATCATATAAATTAGGGGGCGGTTGACAGCTTGTTAATTAAATGTATCAGGCATTATTTTTTTCCCTCTTGATGCAAAGAAGCAAAGAAGTAAAAAAAATAATGCCTGATCTCAGGTTAGAGAAACTAATGAAATGGCATCCAAGTGATGTTACAAGAACCAGAATTAGCGTTATTGGCGTAAATTTCAGGAAAAGTTTGATCAAGGGAAAGGAAATTTAGTTTGAGTTATTCGAGTTTGAGTTAATCAAGTAAAAATGACTGGGAGAAATCCAAGGGAAATAGGACTTAGTTTGAGTTAGTGGGGAGTTCAAGTTATCTGAGTTTGAGTTAAAAACATGTTAGGTTCATGTCTACTGTAGTAATTCCCTTGTCCGCTTGATTTCGATACCAGTGTTTTGCTGTAATTCTTTTAATGCTTGTCGGTCCTTGCGTGACAGGTTATGTTTTGGCTTTGTTATTTGTATCTCTGCGAGTTGTGATTTAACCTCTCTCGAGGGCTGCTGATTGTTGAACCATTGGGTTCCAGTCAGATTTAACGTCGAAAGGGTGACCTTCCTTTTTTTTTTGTTTTTTTTTGTTTACATTTATTGACAAAACACATATTACAGTTGCAAAATTTAAAACTAAAAGAAAGTATATAACGATATTACAGAGTGGATCGAAATTACATAAAGACGAGAAAAAATAAAAATAATACAGCAGTTGTAATAATTCACACAGTAACATTAGACCTGCTAATTAACAGATTATTCTGGCAAGATGGGATACTTACTAACTAATTGAAGAAGGGGGTTTTTCGAAATCATATCTCCAAGTGACTTTAGCCTTAAATTCATCCAAAGATAAATCTTTAAGAGCTAACTTATTTATGTACAAGTAATATTTAACAAACAAAAGAGTAAAATTGAGCTTTTTGACAATTGCCAATGAGCTTTGATTCTTTCTTTCATTGTTAAGACCAAAAATTAAGTCACTTGAGGATGGTGCAAAGGAGGTGGCATTTTCGACATTGAACCATTTGATTACTTCTGAAAAAAACCACTTGGTCCAGTGGCAGTTTCAAAAAGTATGAATTATTGAATCATTTTGTCTGCAGTAAGGGCAGAGCGCATTTTCTGCAATACCATACGTGAACAGTTCTCTTTTTGTGACGACAATTCTGTGTAAGAGTTTAAAGTAGAATTCTCTTAGTTTGTTATCTCTGCAAATATTTTTCACACAGGAGAAATGATGCCTTGCAAGTATTTTTTCAGGAAGGAGGTCTCTTTCCCATTTCATGTTAGCGTTTATTTCATGTTGATCTTTACTAATCAAGAGCCAGTAGTAATTTCTATTTTTCATGTTAAGTAAATCTAATGAAAGGTCCGCTGAGAGCTGGAAGGAGCTTTCGGACAAAATGCTAGTTTTATCAATGTGGTATCTCCGTGCGTCCTCGATCAGATCCTTAGGGATCGCAGAAACAACTTGCATGTATTTTAAGAAATTACCATTCAGTTGAAATTTCCTAAAAAATTCCGAGTAAGAAAGTACCTTACCATCATCTCCTAAGAGATCTTGAACAAGAAAGACATTTTTATTCAACCAACTTCTATAAAAGAATGAGCGGCCGCCAATTAAAATATCTTTATTGTTGAATAATACAAACCGGCAAAACTGCGTATTATAGGAAATTTTAAGTTCTAAGAAATGTAGTAATATCAACTTATAGAAGTAAGGAAGACACATCTTATCAAGAAAATTCTTGTCATAATTACAACGTAGCAGGAAGCTCAAGCCACCGTATTTATCGAGAAAGTGGTTGGGGATGACCTTCCATGATTCGTCGTCATGCGCAGGTATACTTTGTAAGAACCTGGATATCCAAGCCAGCTTAAGTGATTTGGCCATGGTCTCTATGCTTGGAGCACGAAGGCCACCTTTGCTATAGTCTTGGACCATAATTTTGTGTTTGATTTTGTCTCTTCGATTTTTCCAGATAAATTTAAAGATGCTTGAATTAACAGCTTGAACCAATTGTGTTGGGAAATCGAGAAAGTGGGTGAACTAGCTGTGAGATGCCAAGAGATTTCTTTATAAGACACTTACCAAAAAGAGTGAGGTTCCTAGAGTTCCATATGCCAAGAATGGTGTCAAGTTTTTGCATCTTTCCTTTAAAATTGAATTCCTCGTTTTGTTTCTCATCGTATGAAATATAGGTTCCAAGGACTCTAAGCGGTTCTTTGGGCCACTTAAAGTTAAAGGGTTAGTCCTTGCGATTTCTTAATGACCCTAACCAAAGCGCTTTGGTTTTTGACGGGTTTAACCTGAGACCAGATAGATTTCCAAAGGAATTAAGAACCGTGATAGCTCGATTGACCGAATTGCAATCATTGCATAAAAGAGTTGTATCGTCGGCAAACTGACTTAGTTTCAACCCTTTTTGAAAGACTGTTATTCCTTTTATTGTTTTGTCTTGTCTGATTTTGCACGCTAAGATTTCCGCCCCGACGATAAATAAATAAGGGGACAAAGGGCAGCCTTGTCTCTCTCCCCTCGACAGTTTAAAGAAATTTGTGCAAAATCCATTGTTAAGAACAGCGCTCTCCGAATTATTATAGAAAGTCGAGACCCATTGTTGTATACTGTCTCCAAAATTAAAGAGTGCGAGACTTCTTTTAATGAAGCTCCATTCGATAGTATCAAAAGCTTTACAAAAATCGAGCTGAACAAGAATACCTTGAATATTTTGTATTTTTGTTTCTTCAACTACATCGTTGACCAATCTAATATTTTGCCCAATGTATCTACCTTTCAGAAAGCCTGTTTGGTCAGGGCTTATTAAGAGATCCAAAACCTTTTCAAATCTCGTAGCTATGACTTTTGATGCGATTTTATAGTCAACATTTAGTAACGTAATCGGACGCCAATTTGCAAGCTTTAGGAGGTTTGCGTCTTCTTTTGGGAGGAGAGATATTACACCTCTTCTCTGCGATATTGACATTTCGCCTTTCGCATATGCCTCATTAAAACAGTTTACTAAGTCCTGACCTAGTAGATCAAAGAAACAATTATAAAACTCCCATGTAAAACCGTCTTCGCCTGGTGATTTCCCGCTACTGAAAGTCTGCAGTACTACTTTGCACTCTGCCAGTGTAATTTCGCCTTCTAATTCGTTTCTCTGTTGGTCTTGGAGTTTAGGAGTTTTTAGACTTTGTACAAACAAATCGAACAAGTCGTTTTCGTCTAATCCGGAGTTATACAATTGCTTATAAAAGGTTTCAATTTCTTTTAATATTTCGTCCTCATTAGTCAAGGTTGTACCTTCTGCTCCCTCCAGCTTTTTAATTGACTTACGATTGTAATTCCTCTTCTCTAGGTTGAAAAAGAAAGCGGTCGGCTTTTCACCTCGTTCAATCCATTTACATTTGGAACGTATGATACTACCTTTACCCTTCTTTTGATAAATGAGATCAATTTCTTCTTTTAAATTATTATATTCGTTTATTTCGTTCTTAATACAGTCTGTATTAGGACTGTTAGAAATGACTCTGTCAAGCACTTGTAGTCTATTTTGAATGTCCCTTTCTTTTTGGTGTAACTGTTTAGCTTTATTTTTAGAGAAAGGAATAGTGATGCCACGTATTTCCATCTTAATGAGTTCCCATTTCAGCCTTTTGTCCTCAATTCCTGAGTATTTGTTTTGGATGACAGCATAGCTGTCAGTGATCAATTTGACATAAATTTCGTCTTCTATCAATGAATTATTAAATTTCCTTAGCCCAGGGCCTCTATTGTCATTTTCCAGTTGCAATTGGACTCTAATTGCTTTATGATCAGGCGTGATGGAAACTAAAGTATCCAAATGAGAAACTCGATTTGCAAGGGGTTGTGATACGAGGAAAAAATCAATCACCGCCAACAATGAGATTTCCAATGTCTACATTTGTTATCAAAAAGTTATTCAGATTGCGCAAAAAGGCTAACTGTTGTTGTAGATCGTTGGGGGCATATATGTTGCACAATGAAATATTTGCAGAGCCGGAGCTCAGGTTAATTGAAATGATTCTTCCATTTTGGTCCCTATTGAGACTTTCAACAGTATAGCTGCATGAAGGGTTAATTAAAATACAAACACCACGGCTGTGTGTTGATCCATGCGAAAAGAAAATGTCACCTTCCCATTCATTACTCCACGTATTCGCGTCATCAGGAACTGAATAAATTTCTTGTAGGAAATAGAATTGACAATTTTTATCTTTTAAAAAACTAAATATACTGTTTCTTTTGACGCGATTTCTCAAACCCCAAACGTTAAGTGACAAGATACTGTGTTTACTTATACCGTTACTGTAGGATCAGGGAAAAGATAACCAAGAGAATCTGTTAATTAACTGGCCGATGATTAGAAGAGTAACTACAAAAGCATATACATAAATAAACAGGAAACAGGATCGGGGACATAAAGTACTTATAGCAGAAACAGAAAGCAACGTTACATTGGAAGCTACCTCTTGCATGCTGGATTTCTTTCGATGCCCTTCCCCTGTACCACAATTACAAATTATCTAGATCTTCTAAGCAGTGGATTCTTACTGATGATCCCGAAGGTGAAGTCTTAACAAAAATCTTACTGTCAATTGTCCACACACTAACAAGCAGTCCATTTTTCCTCATACCATTTGCTTTTTTGACAACACTACGTCGGTAGGCTGTGAGGTTTTCATTTAAGAAGATACGATTTCCTCGTCCTAGTGAAGTAGCATAATTTGACGTGGGAAACAAATCAGACACCGTTATATCCTTGAGCGCCGTACGCTTTTTGTAAAGACTGGATTTAACCTTGTGGCTCAGGAATTTAACAATAATTGGTTTGTTTTGTGATTTGAGCTGGTGAGAAATTTCGATGTCACCCGGAGAGATCGGCACATCCAATACCTCTCCTATCTTTAAAACAACATCCTCGGTTGTGGTATAAGCTTCTTGAGGGGTGCCGTGGATTTCTAGAGAGTTTTTACACGTATATTGCTCTAATTCTTCCAGGTCAAAGTCAATTCTATCTTTTTGCTCGGTGACTATTTGTAATTTCTGCTTGGTAAATTGGAGCTCCTTTTTTAGCTCTGCATTCTCTTTGGAAGTTTGTTCCAACGTAGAGTCCAGCTTCTTCCACTTTAGCGTTTTGTCTTTGAGAGTTGTTTTTAAATGCAATACTTCCTCTCTTAGGCTAAGATTCTCCTGTTTTATCGTCGATAAGGTTTCTTGAATATTAGGTAGCATCCCTTTTAGTTCAGGTAGACTCGTCTCAGGTTTGGAGCTGTCGTGGGAAGGAGAAGAAGGAGAAGCCACTGCGTTGCTGGAGTCCGCCATGTTTGGACGTTTTGCGTCGTTCGTATCGTCTTCTTCAACAGATCCTCTGGCTCCTCGTTTGTTTTTTTTACCGCTTTTCGTCATTTACACTAGGTTGATTATATTATCATGTAAGATTCTACGTTCATTTCTCACAGTTCCAGGCACATTTAGGAAGGGAGCGCTCCGCTTCAAAATACACGTCCGAACCGTTTGTGCTCACGCATGCTCTCTATTTCTACACAACCGTATGTGTGAGTCTCACAAAATCTTGACAGCAGGGCTGCAAGTGTTCTTTTGTCCTCGTCAAGGTGCCAAAATAGGAATTGTAAACTGTCATATGATGCTAACTAAGCTGCCTTTCCGAGTCCTCGATAAGTCTAGCAAGGGAGAAGAAAAAAGCTGCATTTTTTGGTAGCTAACGGACCGCTACTTTGGATCTTTGAAGTGAAGACATTGATTGACAATACACCTGGTCAGTGTTGTCTCTTTCTCGACTCAAGTTCTTTTTTTCAGCGCGACTCCCACTTTTTTTCAACTCGACTTGGATTTTTTTTCTACCCAAATTTCAAGCTTTCGACTTGTGTTTGTAGTCATGACATTTGCTTAGTATTTTTTTTCACTCGTGAACACATATTTTGCAAATCTCAACTCATATTTTTTTTATTGCATTCAATGTATTTTACAAGTTTCCACTTACGTATTATGTTTTCAACATGTTCTTACCATCAGTATAATTTTATCTGCTATGGAATGCCATAATAGCAAGGACACCCAGCGAGAATATAGTTCAAAACTACTTAAACATAGCATTGTTAAACGTATTTTATACATAAAGGCATATTTTTATCCTGTAAAAATTTTTCATCTGTTCAGATTTCCTAGCTGAAAGTTTTGTGATCCGAAAATTATGGGGATCAAAACTTACCTTTTTGAAAATTTCAGCGCGAAAAAAGGCTCCCGAAAATTCTTGGTGACCTTTTTAGGGTAAAAATCTGTTAAAAATGGGCAATTATACCATTTTTTAGATGTTCGTAAATCCTAGAAGAGGCAGGCAAGCAAGAAATTTTACAACAAATGTTCTGAAAACTCTAGATCTCAAATCGTCTTCTGAACAGATATTTTCCGAAAATTGACGTTTGGTGCCCCTGTAATAGGTGCTGTTTTGAATATTATTTTATGCATAATTGACAATAGTTCACCATCAATCAGTGTAGCATTAGTGGCAGGTATTCGAATGGGAAAAGAAAAAGAGATATATATCAGGTGGGGAGAAATGTGCACAAGGGAGGAGGGAAGGGAGAGGAACGCCTACATCTATAGCAGGGGAGGGGGGGGGGGTAAGCAACAAGATCTGAGAACAAAATTAATAATCGCTACTTCCAGGCCTGTCATTGAGGTAGGATTTTTTCCCCAGCTACTTCACAGGAAAACAGAAGAAAAATACAACCAAAAGAAATCCTTAGTTGTCTGATTCCCTGCCTATTTAATTTTACCCAGCAACTTGAAATCTTAGTGACATCCCTGTACTTCCCCAATACAAAGCAGTTTACTAATAATACTGCCAGCTGCTTTTCATTAGCAAAAATGTAAAATAATAATAATAACTAGAAGTAATCAGGGGTTAATAAGTGTGTTCAAACATTGGTCATTGGTCAATAACACATGCCATATTTGCTCCTTTGTAGATAGAATAATGCACTTTCTGTATGCATCAGAAGCAGTAAACAAGTTGTTGATCAATGTTTTAGACCTATTCAAAAAAGATTGCATTACTTCCAAAAAGGATTGAGTTTAAACTTACTGAGTGCAGACGAAGAATGTAATAATAATTAGAATTTGTGATGTAAATACTAATTTTTAATTACTTGTGATATTTTAGTTTGTAAAAAAAATAGTTACTGTACAATGATAATAATTATAGTAGTTTTGAATTACTTCTTTTTTTTTTCGGCTCGGCCCCATAAGCTTTTCAGCTTTTATTACTACTGTGGATATATAAAGTTGATTGATTGATTGATAGAAAATGAGCAAAGCTGCTCATGGAAGAAAAAACATTCATGCACATTCTGATCCTTTTAGATGCTCACGCACCTTGGAGGAGGCTATGATGTATTTCCAGTAGTTGAACCAACCTAAAATCAAGATTCTTGTGCTCAGCTTTAGGTTGTGTTCGACGTTAGGAGAACGCAATAATAATAACATATCAAACTGAACAGTCTCCTTTTCCACGATAAAAAATGATGGGAGCGTTGCTGCATATTGCAAAGTTTATAGAATGTGACACTGAAGTAACAGATTCTTGAACCAAACATCAAGGAGCTCATTTATGGTAGTCATAATATGTGTAATTTGAAATAATAAATTATCTAATTTGTATAAAATCTGGTCTTATTGAACAGACTTTTACATGGCTTTGTCATTTTAATTCCTTCAACAGCTGTCGGATGTTTCAGCAAACAGTCCTTTGTAACACCACAAGTCAGTCAAAGAGAAGAGGAAAAGGCGAACATAACAAGTAAGTTATTCATTCCACATCAGGGAAATTGTTGAAATTACGCAGCTCCCATGTTGAGCTCTCTGCAAGCTGTACGTCCTTGCTGCAAATTTTTTATGATCTCTCTACCTTACTGGGAATATGTCCACCTAGCTGTATAAATCATTTGTTTGTGTAAAACCACCCAGCTTCATTTTGATTGTCTGACTGCTTCATTTTCTCTCATATGGAGGGGGTTTAGTGTACATAAAAATATTATTGTTCCTTAGCATGTATTATATCCAGGCAAAATGTGGGCCTAGCTGACTGACTAAATGACTCTACTGTCTAGAAACTAACCAACTGACTGAATAATTCAAACAAGAATGCGCTTACAGCAGCATTCAGGTCTCGCCTCCTTGGAGATTAGATAGAAAAATGAGGAGGCGATTAATTCTACAAGAAACATGATAATAAATAATAATGAACTTTATTAAGGTGTTAGATCTGCTATAAACCCTTCCATTTGAAAAATTTATTTCTCAAATGATTAAGAATTTTGCAAAATAAAAATTACACAGGCCTATCAAGCGAGAGCTGAGCTTTCAGAAAATTGATATGCGAGGTGTTATTTCCTATTTATATCACAGACTCAAAAATTCAATAATTCCGTATTTCTGGCTTTTTCTCAACAGCTAGGAATAACCAGAAAATCGGAACTGACTTATACTTAGTTTGATCATTTACCTTTAAATTCCCAGCAGTAGCCAGTAAATTTTTCCTGAGATAGAAGTGGAATTTTTTTGTAATGCCCTGTAACTTCAGGCCGCCGCAAAAATTCCAAAATGTTTCGGGAATTGCCGGGAATTCAATACATTTTTCCTTTATATCATGTAAATAAACCTGGCAAGTTTCAGCGTGGTATTATAAATCCTCATCTGTTTATGTCGATTTGTTTTCAGTGCGGTCCAACACAGCTGCAAAATTGCCCTTAATTTGACCTTAATTTTCGTTGCGCTGCGGTATATACTTCGTTGCCATCTTGAATTCTTACGAGTAAACCACTGTTCTTAATGTTTGTTGTGACACTGATCCTATTTTAGCACGGAAAGTGGCGAGAAAATACAAAAATCTTCCTTTGAACTCGTTGCGTGATGTCCTCTCAATATGGTGTTGTAAACAATGTTTTAACCTTAGCAACGTCATCGCCCTTACAAGGATTCATAGAAATGATTTAGAAATATCAAAACAATCGTACTTAATTTGTGGAAGCCTCAGAATGTAAGCGAATTTTGCTATAATTTGCCCTGGCTCACTTGAAACTCATAACGGGTTATCGCGTGTCGGGTTGTTAAAATTGCAACATTTCTGTCAAAAATGGAAAGTATCGCGCCGGATTTCAGCCCTGTGATTATAAATATTTCCAAAAATGCGCTCTTAGATACAAACTTTGGCCTTCGTTTCCTCGGCTTATATTTAAGGAAAATGCTTCATTTTTGGAATTTGAGTTCAGGTTAAGAGTACATTTCAAATAAGCGATTTTATAAGCATGATCATTTTTTGACTTTATAGCAGTTCTAATAGTCTCATGTCTTATAGCTCAAGCACAGTGCCTTACTAATTGGGGAGACTGATTTACTTGCTAAAGGTTTTTTACTTCCTACTTTATTGACATCAATACTTGTTATTTGTTTCTGAATTGATCTAGTACGCGTGTTAGTGACGACCAAAAATACCTCTCCGGTAGCAGGCTATACGCGTGTATAAATACACGAAAATTCAAGGGCCTCGATTCCAGAGAAATTATGTCATTGCCAGATATCGAAAAAGTGATTTACATGGCACATCATTTCACTCCTCGCCGAAAATAAATCGCATGCTCATCACAAGACTCATTTGCATATATTGAAAGTTTACAACACCCGATCATCGCAATTTTGCTAATTAAGATTCTTATTTTTTTTTTACCACTCAGTAGTGTTCAGTTGCTCCAAAGCTTTCAAGCGATAGAATTCATGGACCGACACGTTTCGGAAAAGCTCTAAATTTAATCTTTCCTAAGATTTCTCAGACTAGCATTAGTGTTGAGCACTGTTGACTAACTGCTTTCTGGGTAATACATTGACTCACTAAAAATAATACTGTGTGACTGACTCTACTGTCCGAGAACCGACCAACACATGAAATGATTTTCAAATGTATGGCTGTACTGTCAGTAATGCAGTTTGATTGACTGACTAACTGACTCTACTGTCAGAGAACTGACCAACCCACTGAATGATTATATAGCTGGTTGACTGACTGAATAACTGACTTCGCTGATTTGTGGCTGATTAATTGACTGCCTGATCGACTAAGGGTATACTTGGTAATATATTGACTCACTAAAATACTGTGTGACTGACTCTACTGTCCATGGCTGACCAAGACACTAAATGATTTACAAATGTATCTCTGGCTGATTGACTGAAAAACTGACTGTACTGTCCGACGACTTACCAACTGACTGAATAACTTATGGCTGGCTGATTACATGACTAGCTAACTCTACTGTCCAGGGACTAACCAACTGACTGAATGATTTATGGCTGGCTGATTACATGACTAGCTAACTCTACTGTCCAGGGACTAACCAACGGACTGAATGATTTATTGCTGGCTGATTACGTGACTACCTAACTCTACTGTCTAGGGACTAACCAACTGACTGAATGATTTATGGCTGGCTGATTACATGACTAGCTAACTCTACTGTCCAGGGACTAACCAACTGACTGAATGATTTATGGCTGGCTGATTACATGAGTACCTAACTCTACTGTCTAGGGACTAACCAACTGACTGAATTATTCATGGATGGTTGATTGACTGAATAACTGACTCTACTGTCCGATGACTTACCAACTGACTGAATAACTTATGGCTGGCTGATTGTGTGACAAGCTAACTCTACTGTCCAGGGACTGACCAACTAACTGAATAATTTATGGCAGATTGATTGACCGAGTAACTGACTCTACTAACCAACTGACTGAATAACTTATGGCTGGCTTATTGCGTGACTAGCTAACTCTACTGTCCAGGGACTAACCAACTAACTGAATGATTTATGGCTGGCTGATTGCGTGACTAGCTAACTCTACTGTCCAGGGACTAACCAACGAACTGAATAATTTATGGCAGATTGATTGACCGAGTAACTGACTCTACTGTCGGGAGACTGACCAACTGACTGAATAACTTATGGCTGGCTGATTGCGTGACTAGCTAACTCTACTGTCCAGGGACTAACCAACTGACTGAATGATTTATGGCTGGTTGATTGACTGAATAACTGACTCTACTGTCACACGACTTACGAACTGACTAAATAAATTAAGGCTGGCTGATTGTGTGACTAGCTAACTCTACTGTCCTGGGACTAACCAACTGACTGAATGATTTATGGCTGGTTGATTGACTGAATAACTGACTCTACTGTTGGACGACTTACCAACTGACTGAATAACTTATGGCTGGCTGATTGTGTGACTAGCTGACTCTACTGTCTTGGGACTAACCAACTGACTGAATGATTTATGGCTGGTTGATTGACTGAATAACGGACTCTACTGTCCGACGACTTACCAACTGACTGAATAACTTATGGCTGACAAGCTAACTCTACTGTCCAGGGACTGACCAACTTACTGAATGATTTACGGCTGATCGATTGGCTGACTAGCTGACTCTGCTGTCCGGGGACTGACCACCTGACCCAATGATTTATGGCTGGTTGATTGACTGAATAACTGACTGTAATGTCTGTCGACTGACCAACTAACTGAATGATTTACGGCTGGTTGATTGACTGAATAACTTGCTCTACTGTCCTGGGACTTACCAAATAATTAATTGATTTAATTGGCTGGTTGATTGACTAAATAACAGACTCTACTGTGTGGGGATTGACCAATTGACTGAATGATTTATGGCTAATTAAGTGACTGACTGACTCAACTGTCCAGGAACTGACCATCTGACTGATTGATTTGTGGCTGATTGAGTAACTGATTGACTAAGGGCTTACTAGGTAATACATTGACTCACTATAATATTATGTTACTGACTCTACTGTCCAAAGACTCACCAACACACTAAATGATTTACAAATGTATCTCTGGCTGATTGACTGAATAACTGACTCTACTGTCCGATGACTGCCCAACTGACTGAATAATTTATGACTGGTTGATCGCGAGACTAGCTAACTCTCCTGTCCGGGGACTAACTAACTGACTGAATGATTTATGGCTGGTTGATTGACTGAGTAACTGACTCTACTGTCTGATGACTGACCAACTGACTGAATGATTTATGGCTGGTTGATTGACTGAGTAACTGACTCTACTGTCCAGGGACTGACCAACTGACTGAATGATTTATGGCTGTTTGATTGACTGACTTTAGAACATACTCTACTGTCCAGGGACTTACCAAATGATGAAATTATTTAATTGGCTGGTTGATTGACTAAATAACTGACTCTGCCGTCCGGGAACTTACCAATTGACTGTGTGATTTATGGCTGATTGATTGACTTACTAAGTGACTCTACTGTCCAGGGACATACCAAATGATTGAATGATTTAATTAACTGGTTGAGTGACTGAATAACAGACTCTACTGTCTTGGGACTGACCAACTGACTGAATGATTTATGGCTAAATGGTTTGACTGACTAACTGAGTCTACTGTCCAGGGACCCACCATCTTACTGAGTGATTTGTGGCTGATTAATTGACTTCAATTGATTGACTGAAGGGCTTACTGGGTAAGACATTGACTCACTAAAATATAGTACTGTTCAAAAGTAAGTTGACACTCGATTCTCGATCCTCACGAGGATTGATTCTTGATTGTTGCGTCTCGATTTTCAATTCTCATGTGCTGCATGACTCATCAAACTGGAATGGCCTTTGTTTATAATCGATTATAAAGGGTTTTGCTTCAAGTAATTTGCTCTCTACTCTCAATACTCGATTGCGGCGAGAATCTAACAACCTTAGTTCAAGTTTTAGGCAATCTTCTACACGTAACTTCTCTCATGTCAAAAAAATCTTTCTACTCTATGAAATAACAAACTCTACTCAGTGTTTGATTCTTGCGAGAAATTTCTGAACTATTCAAATTATACAGTAGCAGTTGACATTTGCATTCACTGGCACTGCTTGGGTGGACCGAGTCGAGTTGAAAAAAAAAACTTGAGTCGAGAAAGAGAGAATGCTGACCAGTTGTGTTGTTAGTCAATGTCTTCACTAGACCGAGATGAGACTTTGATCTAAAGTAGTGGTTCGTTGGCTACCAAATATTGCAGATTTTTTCTTCTCCCTTGCTAGACTTGTTGAGGACTCAGAGAGGCAGCTAAGTTCAGTGTCATATGACAGAGGAGTCAAATCCATTCTGCTCATCAAAATTTTTGGGAGCTACAATCAGGGACAAAACTAGTTGACACACTTGTTTAAAACGGGTGCTTTTAACAAACGTTTAATTCATTTATTACTTCATTCTTTATAAACGCCGTAAATACCCTCACCCCCCGAATCAATGTTGTCTGAAGTTAAAAAAAGACTTGAGGGTCTAAAATTCAACATTGATTTTGGGGGGAAGGGGTTGGGGTAGACAGGGGAAAGGGATAAGTATATCCACTGTGCAAAAAGGGGCGATTTTATGGAAATGTGTCAACACTTTTGTCCCTCATTGTCTGAATGCAAAGTTGTGCTACTGCACACAAGTTGAGCCGTGCATGACACTGATTTTAACTGAAATTAAAGGAATCAATGACATAATTATGTTATTGGTGGTGGGGGTGACATTGACTTATTCACGACCGAATTATAGGGCCAATTCGAATTACGTGATGACGTAATAAAAGGGCTGCAATATTCAGAACTAACGTCGATATGGTTTACAAGCTAAAAACTGACGCTGAAACTCACGCACGTGTACAACTTTTGATGAATTTCAAGGGTATGCGTACTGAAAAGATTTTCCAGCGCACGGCCGTCATCAATCACGTTATCCCGCTTTCCTTGTCATCAAGACTTCTGGGCCAAAGTAATTGCTATTTTGGCGATGATACAAACTGGTGTGTCTATCTTGAAAACAATTTCTTTGGCATTCTGTGATTTACGAGTAGGGAAATGAAATAGTTGTCCATCCAACATCAATAAAAAATCATGCCACTGAATAAATGGCAGGTGGTCATCTAAAATCATAATAATTAAAAAAGTACATTCCTAACCTGGTCTAACCTGTTCGACGCCTACCTAAGCTCCCGGGTTGGGGGGGGGGTACTCCCATACATTACCTATACGGGTATGTGCCGCCCAAAGGGGTCGTGATTTTGAAGTTCCCGATTTAGAACGGGGTTTTCTAGAAAGGGGTATAATATTCCGAACGCACAAAAGCTCCACTTTTGTAAGCAGCCATTTGAAATTATTCAAGGACAGATTGCTTTCAAAAATACGGTTCAATGCATCAACAAGCAAACTGTTGTACTCTTCAGTTGCACCCTAGAACGGACTATAAAAAATTGGCCCATTTCTAGAACGGGGTAGCAGTTTTAGGGCGAATTCTAGAACGGGGTATAAAAGATTGGCCCATTCCTAGAACGGGGTATCAATTTTAGGGGAATTTTTTTTTAGAACGGGGTGCCAATCTGGAGTCCC